>CAJVPY010001279.1:0-20199 GCA_910591965.1 Dentiscutata erythropus | reverse complement strand
AGTTATTCTGTTAGTACGATCATAGTAAGGTGCCGGATAACTTATACTTATAGATTTCAACACCAATTCCTAAATAATAACAATAGGCAACTTGATATATTCCGTTAGAGTTATTCATTTTGCAACTCCAATTTCATATTCATAACAATATCAAAGCATGAAGTATTTCCTTTTTCTGCTGATTTTTCATACCAAATAAATGTTTGGTGTTTATCTTTTTTAGTTTCAAATTCGTAAAGATAACAGTTGCCAACTTGAAGTATTCCATTGGCATATTTCATTTTACTAAAATCTGGTAAAAATCTATTTAATGAATTTCTATATGTTGATATTAGATATGGTGAAGAAAACTGTACTAGCCAAAAAAGTTTATACTTAGAAATAAATAGATAGTTTATTTTATCCATTTCAATTCTATTTTCAATTCTTTCTTTTAGATATTGTTAGTTCTAAATGTCTATAAAGTAAGAAATAAATAAATTGCATTCCACAAGAGGTACTTAAGATTGACTTTATAATAACCAGCTCAACTAGTTTGGTTTGAACAATGATAGAGTACTAAACTAGATTTGATCAGATTCAACTAGCTTTAGCTAATTACTTTAATTGGCTATTTAAAATCAGTATTCATAGTTTTTGAATGATACTAGCTAATCACGTAAGGGAGCTGCTTGCAAACATTCTAAATTTTTTAAATTTTTTGTTAAAAATAATTTTTTAAAAGCAAAAATAAGTTTTATAACTTGTTAACTTCTAATTATTTCATATTACTTGTCTAAATTTGCTCTCTAAGTAAACTTTTTAAGGATACTGATTTATACTGATCTTTTTTTCCTAAAGACATACAAAGAGGTAAAAAATACTATAAAATGTTTAAAAAAAACTTAATTATATAAAATCACGAGTTGCTAATTAACGATATGGTCTTTTATAGTAAGGGTTACTTTAAAAATTTTTATTTATATTATGTAACTCAGTGATCTTCAAGCCAATCAAATTGAATGTCCACCATGCTGTCTAAATTAACAAACTACATCACTAACTAATTTTACCAAAACAATTGCTTTAGTTATCTAAGTTACAAGTTTTGACTAACTCGGTTGTATCAAATGTATATCTATATTCGACCTGCTATAGTAGAATTTTATTACCTTACCCATCTCATCTGCTACCAAAAAAACAAATAGATTACCAAATAGCATTTATAGGCATGTTATGACTGCTAATTTCCTTAAGACCCTTCTTTTTTTAATACCCAAGCAAGAGGATTTCATAATTCTTGTTTAAAGAATGACAAGTATATAAAAAAAACTAAACTAAAAAAAGAAAAATACAAAAAAAAAAGGGAAATACTACAAAAACCTAAATATAATCCAAATATAAAAAGAAAAAATAAACAAAAAATATAAAAAAAAGAAAAGGACAAAAAGAAAAAAAAAAAAACATAAATATACTATTTTCAAAAGAATAAACTTCTAATTGTTACACTATGCATAGCAAAAAAAATTATTTAATACTTCATAAAACAATTCCCACCATTACTTTATTTCAATATTAAAATAGTTTTATATTGTGGGGAATATGAAATTTTCTTATTTATTCTACAGATCTACTACATGTTATTCACCATAATTCGCATGTATAGAATGTAATTACTATTCCTGATTAGGTTATATAAGCAATATCGATTTTTCATAGAAGGTACACTAAATTTCCCATATTTTGGAAAAAAAATTTGAAAAAATATCAAAAAACCTAGCAGAAATATAGAAAGTGGTTTTCGAGGTTAGGTACTTTCAAAATTTTAAAGAAGTGTGTTGAAGTTCACAACTGTTGTTGTTTCTCTTGTGTTTTTGTTAACAGTCTAGTAAGCTTCATTGACAAAAAAAACTTTGCCCTTTCACCAAGATTTTTTATACAAAGACACTGCCTACCAGTTATCTTGCATAATAATGCTCTTGGTTTGCATGTCAAATGTCTTTTAGAAGAGTCCTGCAATAGAGTAAACATTGAACTCTAGACAAACTGCTACATAGACCATGACTCTCCAACAGTAGTTGTATTTTTCTTTGGTAGAAAATTTTGGTATAAGTGATTATCGAAAAGAGTTTATTGGAAAAATTTTTTTCATTTAATAACAAAGAAAATACATAATTAATTATTCTACAATTTTTTAAGTATTCAGATTATTAAAGATCTCTAAGCAGAATCTATTTGTTCTATAAAACTAACAAATCTTTATTAAGCAAAATTAGAATACCAGAGCTAAAGAAAACAAGAGCATCTATCAAAAGAATACCACTTAATTCAACCTAGTAATTTTCTAGTTAACACTAGCCCTTAATTAAAAGTTGCTCTACTTTGAAAATAAAAAAAAATATTTTTTTTTTTATAAATTGATTCTGTCTCTAAAAAATGTCAAGCCCATTTAGTATTGAATTGAAACAATGATAGTATCATAGTTAAACTCCCAAAAAAACATAATATCTTTCATCTCATATTTCTTGTGACTTTATATAAGAAGTAAGAAAATCATGGTTTAAATTTTAGAAGTAAAGCAAATAGGTATATACATGTTATAGTATAATAAGTGGGCATTTGTTTACAGAGTTTGTATAGTCATTGGGACATCGTGACCATTTTACTACACAATATACCATGCTAAATTAGAAGATTAAACACATCGTTGAAAAAACATCTCAAAATTAGGGTAACCAACACTGATTACTTTGAATTCGTAAAGCGCTCTCCTCATGCAAATCCGACCACAATCCCGATGCACTAAAACGAAGTAGAACAGCTGTTAAAAATCAAAAAAGACCTCTGCTGTAAGAATCGTAAATTATGCGTCGCATCATAACCCTGGACACTCTAGTGTCCGGTGACTTTCCCTTTTAATTTAATATGAAATAAGCATGTAATCATATAAGACTTTTTAAAAGCAGAAGTCTTAGACAGAGTCTACCATTTCATGTGAATTTGTACTTACAAATCATGCAATTAAAGTACACACCGATATGTACGTACGTACATACTTTAATCACGTGGTTTCAGTAAGTACAAATTCACGTGAAATGGTAAGTGTTCGGAGATTCTCCCTACAGTATAATAATGTTAAATCATCAAACATAGATACCAAATAAAATTTTTATTGAAAATGCTAACATTGGTAACGATGCTCATGGTGACATCAACGGTGATATTTGTGGCGATGTCTTGATGTCCGTAATGGCGATAATGATGTATCATTAGTAGTGAACGAGTGTTATCTTGAATTCGTTAAAAAATATCAAATTATCACATTCCATGTAACAACAAACTTTGTTTTATACCCTTGGAATATTGTGTGGTATATTATGTGGAGGATATCTTGTAAAGTGAGTATATTAACCTATTAGGGAAAAAATAAGTTATATTAAATGGGCAATTGATTTATACGTGGTTCTCTTGTAAATTACCACGCCCTGTTACTACCAAATGGGAAAGGGAAGACCCCACGCCAGTAAAATTAGGATAGTAAACGAAGATATGATATGTGACAATAGGGTATACATGTATAGAATAATCGGTATAACGGATACAAGCACTCAGCAAGTAACATCAAAGAATAAGTACGCAGTACCAAACAAAATAATTCAAGAGAAATGAATCATTCAGACGTCTTTATTATAAAGAAGGAATATACTCAGAAACAACCTGAAGATAAGCAAGGCGAGTACACTGTGCTTTTATACTTGGAATTTCCTCTGATACATTCATCCATCCGCCATTACAAACACTCAGACCTTCCTCAGCTGAAAACATATTTGCTTGCGAATCAATTTACCGAGGTGAACACTAGTTCTGTAGTTAATCGATTTATAACTCAGGTTCCGATAGGATAATCTCAACAAAGTTAACTGGCATTAACTATTGTTTCCAGCAAAAATCATCAGAACCAATAAAAGTAAAACTGACTCCAAACTCTAACTTAAAGCCTTCAAAATTATCTTTGACCCGAAAATACTAATTGGTGTACATAAACTCATACAGGGAGATCCCAAAAATTCTGGGTCGGGATGCATCGGAACCCTGGTAGGATGGGCCGGAATTGATCGATTTTGCCCAAGATCACTAAGAATTCATTAAGCAAAAAATACCCAGCTAGGGTGTCTGGCACACCAAAAAAATTTGGCATGCCATAGGCATGCCTTTTGTTAAAATTTGTGCCATGGCATGCCATAAAATATTATATATTATTTATAATATATACCAAATATATGGTTTGAATATTGTTATACTGTACCCAGTGGCATGCCAAATTTGTTTTTGGCATGCCACCGTTGGCATGCCTTTGCCACTATGCCAGACACCCTATTCCCAGCTGATAATTAATAATACTATAGCTCCTGCTAACCCTAACGCAAACCCTAACCCGACCCTAACCACGATGCATTCCGGTCATTCCGACCCAGAAATTTAGGATCCTCCTGTAAAAAATGTGAAAATGTGTAAATGTGTAATATGTACAGAATGTCGAAAAATAATCAAGAGCTAAGATTTAAGGGAACCCCCTCCAGAGTCAGTCATTTGACAATTACAAGTTTTAAAGTAATCATAATATAAACACTATATGATTGGTTATTTTAGAGCATACAGTTATCTTACAAGCAATGTTGACATATATTAATTGGAATTGGAACATTTGGATTAGTCCAATAAAAATTTAGACCAAGGTCCACTATGAATCTTATTGGCTAATAGAAAATAAGTTCGAAGTAAAAAATTTTAGAAGTTATTAATATATATATATATTGGAATTGAACCGGCCCAAGTTCCAATAGTCCAATAATTCAATAAAATTTTATTGATCATTACCCAGGATAAAAAACAAATAAAAAACAATATTAAAAAAATATAATTTTGGTTGCCTAATATAATATTTTAAATTGTGTTAAAAGTTAACCGTTAAATTTTAATTAATTGATATTACTTAGTTACTTATTGATATCTAAATTAATCTTAAAACTGGCCTTTTAGTTAACTTAACTAAAATAGTTTAAAAATTTTGTTCATAATTTTGTGCACTATTTCAATTACTAGAAAATTGTATTTAAGTGATGCGTGAAAGCACACTTAATTGTAACTTATATAAGATCAATTTTATCTTAATGCCGGCTAAAATTAGTCTTAGCATATCTGTAACTTATGTAACCTACGATTACTTACAATGTAAGTTACATATAGGGATGTGAAAATATATTTTATACATGGATTAGCGAAAAAATCTTTATTAATAGAAAAAGAAAAGAGAAATAAAAGAAAGAAAGAGAATAAAAGAAAAAAAAAGAATAAAAGAAAAAAAGAGAATAAAAGGAAAAAGAGAATGAAAAAAGAGAGAGCAAAAAAAGAAAAAAAAGAGAAACAACTTATGTACATAATTACATTTTAAGGTGAACCACTAGGAACTGGGGAATTGCTTCCATTAGCACTTTGTTCAGATTTTCGTCTATCTCGTTCTCTTTCAGGACGTTCTGAATGAGATGATATAGGAGATGGTGCATCTTCATTTAT
The DNA here is from genome assembly GCA_910591965.1 of Dentiscutata erythropus. Classification (NCBI taxonomy): domain Eukaryota; kingdom Fungi; phylum Glomeromycota; class Glomeromycetes; order Diversisporales; family Gigasporaceae; genus Dentiscutata; species Dentiscutata erythropus. The sequence continues at coordinate 14,646 of CAJVPY010001279.1, read as the reverse complement.
TGGAGGAGTCGTTGGTGATGGTTTAATTCTTTTAGCATTACTTTCATCACGACGATCATCATCATCCCCTTTTGATGGTGAGTATGAACGTTTTTGTGCAGCAGACGATTGAACATCAGGATCCCTTAAGCTCGCTAAAGTTTCAGCAGTACTAGCAGTTCCATCATAATCTTCATCTACTGTACGAGCAGTTGTGGACCCAGATGAACGTTCATTACCAGAAGAATTAGTACGAATAGGTGCTAATATTGGTTTATCATTATCAAGAGGACTGGTTGAGGATGTAGAGTTGTTATTGTTATTGTTATTATTGTTGTTCTGTTCATTAACTCGTGGACTTTGTTCTCTAGAGGGAGAATGTGGTTCCGACTCTGATTGAAAAGGAATTGACATCTTTGAAACTTCTCGTGGTGTTTCTGGTCGTTGATCAGTCGAAGATTTTCGAGGAATATCGTTATTAGAAACATTAGAGATTGGACTATGTTGCTCATTAGAGTAGGATTCTCTAACTGGAGATTCAGAAAGAGGTGGTCTCTGAACAATAGGAGATTCAGATTTAATATCAGTTGGACGCCTTGGATGATGATGTTCTTCTGAATGATAAGAATATGGTGGAATTCCTTTGTCATCAATTGGTGGTACTTCATCTTGTATTCTACTATGTTCACTATGTTCAATCGGATGTGCACGGTGACTACTTGAAAGTGGTGGTGGTCTTGTATGATCAGTTTGACGGAGAGCTTGTTCATCAGGTCTCTTCATTATTGGTTCTAAATTATCACGATTTTCAAAATTAAGAGGTGGAAGGGGTTCATGTGTTGAAGCGAGCGACTCAGATGGATGATAAGTAGAAACACCATTGCTAGATCGTTCTTCTGACTTGCTGACTTTATCATAAACATCAGGATCTCGACGATCAACAGATGTTGAATGATGAGGAGGGATATCATGATGTGAATGTTGATGATAACTTGGAATTTGAGAACTACTGTGATCAGGCATCATCCGTGGAGAAGGAGGAAAATTAGGTCTCAATTGATACGATTCAGATAATTGAGGGGAATGTCTAGGATGTCGATCATCCTGCATTTGAATTTGAGGAAGTTGTGGAGAAGGAGATGTACGCTTATCCGGAGTGTGGCGTAAAGGTGGCGGAGGTTGTGGTTGAGACTGGTGAGAAGTCAATGATCTCTGATCATGTGGTAGCATTACGGGATTAAGAGTATGTGGTTGATTAGGTGGAGTTGGTGGTCTATCACGAATATGAGGCGGTGGCGGAGCAGTATAAGTATTTGGACCAGGACTACTTCTTCTATTCATTGGAGGTAAATCACGATGAGAACCTTCACCGTGACCATGAATTGATGATAGAATAGGAACAGGAGTATGACTTCGACGATTATCAACTGGTCTACCACCATATCCTGGCATGCCAGGGGGACCTGGAGGAACAGGGGTAGGTTGAGCGAATGTTGGAGTATTACCGCCAAGCATGTTAGGAGGACCATTACTAGATTGATACGCTTGAGGGTTCACATCTTGAGGAATTGGAGCGGATGTTTGACCACCTGCTTGTTGAGATCTTAACATTTGTAAACGTTGCTTTATATGTGGATTACTTGGATCCAATTCCGCAGCACGTTGATACGCGTCAAGAGCATCATTGATTTGATTGTTACAAGATTCATATAGAGTACCAAGATCGTACCACACTTCACTGATGTATGGATTCAAACGAATCGCACGACTATAAGCATCTAAAGCATCCCGGAACTATAAACAATAAGATAATTTTATTGTTTTTAGTAACTTTTTAAAATAATAATAAATTTATAAATTTAATTTATACCTGATTTATTTGATAGTAAAGAACACCAATTGAACACCAAAATGTGGGATTGCGACCATCGCGATAACTATATATTAAATTTAAAAAAAATAAAAAATAAAAAATCAATAATGGATGATTCACTAATTAGTAAATGATAATAGTTCTTTCTTACACTGCCTGTTGATAAGCTTCATAAGCTTTATTGTACTTTTGTTGAGCCATATAACAACGCCCAAGAAGATACCACGATTGGGCATCAGTGCCATCTGAATTTGAATAATAATAATTATATTTATTATACATTATTATTATTAAGTAAGATAATTATTAATAATATGTGAGCAGAATACAGTGGGCAAAAAATTTTGAATTTGTAATTTTATAAAAATTGTATTTCTAATACTTTGATTCTTCGAGAAATTGAGTTTAAAAAATAAAAATTTTTTTTTGCCCACTGCCTTCTTTTGCCCCATATGAATAAGGATATTACTACGAACCAGACTCCAATGATTTCGTTAAATATGTGATAGCCAGATCTTGATTAGTGAAGCTTGCACTTTGTTGATGATAAAGCCATCCAAGCTGCTGAAGAACCTTGGCATGATTTGGGTTATCATTTAGTACGCGTTCATAAGCCTCCTTAGCAGATATAAACTTGAATATGAAATATAGTTAGTTTATAATGAACTAAATTAACGATACATATATATATATATTTATTTATATTATATTTATATGTATATTATATGTATATGTATATATGAAGGAAATCAATAGACAATTTTATATGATTTATGCTTACATTCTTTTGCTGTTCATATACGTGACCAATTTGGAACCAAATATCTACTTCAGTTAAAGGTCTCGGAGGATTATGTAAAATATATTTAAAACACTATTTTATAAATATAAAAATCAAATAATTTAATGAAGCTTATAAAATTTTAATGAGATGATAAAACATCATTATCAATGCATAATGATAAACTCACTTCTAAGCTTTGATCATATTTCTGCTGTTGTTTATATATGATTCCCAATCTAAAATAGATCTCATTGGCCTTTTCGAATTTCGGTTCCATATTCATAACCTGAGAGAAAGCTTCTTCAGCATGGTCTAATGAACCATAACGATCGTATAATATACCGATTCCGTACCAAAGCTTAGGTTCCTTTGAGAAGGTAAAAACATCGAGGAAAAGGTTATGAAGGTGAGAAATAGATGACAAGTCGAAGATTCGACTTTAATAGCACACCTTTGGATTGGGTAAATGAAATAAAGCTTGTTGATAAGCACTGTATGCTTTCTGAAGGTCATCCATCATTAAATAACAATGACCTATAAAATAATAGAGATTTTGATAAATATTGATAGTCATATAATTAAATAATTTAAATGGGTTTAAAAGTTTATGAAGATATTTGACTAATCAAGAATGGATGGACAATACACGTGAAATAAAATAATAATAAAAGAATAACACAAGTAAAAAAGTAAAAGAGGATTCGAATTACCCAAAGCACCCCAAATTTCACCATTTGAATTATCAATATTCAAGATCCTCTGAAAATATTCGACAGCCTACGAAACGCGAAACAGAAAATTAACAATTATATCCAAAAACGAATCAAAAACAAATCAAAAAATTAAGTAATGAATGATCAATACTTTTGGAAATTGTTCTCTTCCACGACAAAGAGCAGCGATACTAGACAAAGCAGGAATGGAATATGAATTGTGTCTTAAAGCGGATTCATAAGCATTCATTGCTCGATCATATTCCTGCATCAACTCTGCTGCAGAACCTAGAACATGAGAAAAAATTTTTTTGAATTAAGTTTCTAAAACACGACTTTTAAAAAAAAAATGAAGGTTAAATGAAAGTAACGATTTTGTTGTATATAAGGTTGCACGCGAAAAATGAGAATTTCTATTCGTTTCAGGTAGCTGCATGGATAAACATGGAGAGCAGTGCAGCCCCCTGAACGAGAAGTGGATTTTTTATTGCAAAATTCATAATGGGTAAATTTAATTCTATTACATAGTTTATAAAGTAGCAATGTTCGCCTACATCCTGTGGGTGGAATTAAGAAATCAAATCCTACCCATCTGTAACCATGTTTCTTCGTTTATTCGATTAAGCTTCTGAAAGCAAGATTGAGGTTGACCGTTAGACATTATTGACAAAACGCCTAAAGGTCAGTAAAAACTAAAGAGAAGTTTGACGGCGAAAAGTCAAAAGCGAAGCGTGTACTCTAAAAGAAGATAGAGAAGTTTAAAATTAAGAAAGGGATTTTTGTAAGGTTTCGATACTTTTGAGTTAGTGGAGTAAGGGGTAAGAAAAAAAAAAAAAAGGTTTATCAAAACAGATATTAATAAGACAAAAAAAAGGTTGGCTACGATCAAGTGGGTCAGGACTCGGTGTGAGTGTCACCGCCACTAAGCTTGCATAAGTGCGTCAAGATATGTGGGCATATATCGAGTTTCACAGAGATCCAAATAATCCAAATACGGATTATATATATCAGATATGACCATATCATTGAGATAACATATTTTAATCGTTATATATAAAGTAAAATGACAAAAATATATTGTGTAATAATTTTGTATTATGTATTAGAAAATTAGGGACCGCAGCTTTTCTCAGAAAACAAGTGATTAAAAAAAAAAATTTTTTTTTTTTATTGTTATTATTTAATTCTGTAATTATTTAAATACAGAAATAATAATCATTAAAGTTCCACTAGTTCCATTGTATTGGATGTATAAAAAGTTTAACAACTTTTTTACAATAATATAATATAATCGGATACTTATTCATCTATCACTCACTGATCTATCAGATGATTTTTTTGTAACAATATATCAGGAAATTCAGCAATTACCGAATCAAATATTCTTTTAATTAACCGGTGGAATAAATCGATCATTCGAATCATCAACTTATGGATTAGTTCATCGACATTCTTGCAGGAGTGACAAAGCGAATGAAAAAAAGAAATGATGCGGTTTTTTCTTGAAAATTTTTGTTTATTATTTGATACACAATGAATGAGAAAGTGTTGGACAAGGGATTTTCAATAGATTAAATTAAAAATATCGACTTATATATATAAAAAAAAAAAAAAAAGACTAAAAGAACTTATTTGCTAATCCTTTGACGCTGAGGCTAATGTGCAAATGTTTAGTGACACTTTGTTTATTTATTTACTTTTTATTTGAATAACAAATGTTTTTCATATGTACACTATATTTAATTGATTGATTGTGGTTTAGGCTCCGAATTTTTCGGTGTTAAAAAATGAACAAGTGATAAGATGCATGTTTACTTATGCAAATCATGTTACCTGGTATTTAACTTGGAAATATTTATGATATCATGTTACATACTCTTAACATTTCACACAGTCACATTTTGTTAAGAATTTACTCATTTCTGTATTTAGTCGACCAATTATCCTAATTATACTTTCTATACTTATTTCCTATATTCCTAATTATATTTCCTATATATATAATTATATATATATATATATATATATATTTCCTAATTATATTCCTAATTATATTTTCTTAACAATAATTCTTAACTATATATACCCGATACTTCCTAACTTATAAACTAATTAAAACATATATATACATTATATTTAAATTAATGCAAATTTCTTGCCTATAAAGATTTAATGACTGATTTCCTTTATGTGTTTAGTGCAGTGAGAATACGCACGCTCAGGACAAACCTAGGACAAACCTAGAATTTTGAGATGTTACACGAAAAACAAATGCCCAATAATTAAAAATTTATTGAATTCTCTTGATTTAATTTATTTATCAATAAAAAAAAATATTTAAATTCTAATTTACAGTATATAATTCAATATATATATATATAACTTTATATAATTTTTTTTTTTAAATTATTTCAAAGTATAAACCATACTTGGTTTTTTTTGGGCATCAAAAATGTAAAGATTGAATTGAATGCACTCGTCCTGTCATTATGTCTTATAATCTCTAACGAATTGTTTAATTAATTGTTTAATTAATTGTTTATCGATTCCTTATTTCATGGCTCAAGCTGCTTGACCAAAAGTTCTGGCAAACTTCGACATTGGTCCATTGGCTCCTGTCAATATTTGATTTTATCACGCTATTTTCCGTCAATGTTCCATTTCTATTGTTGTCTCCATGTAACAACCAAATAACATTTCCCACAAAGCCTCTCACCATTTCTACACATTCTTCTCCGTTAGTACCTCCTTCGACGTGAACATTCGTCTCAAGATGTCTGATTATATGAATTTTCCCTTCTTCCGTTTCACAGAACAAAACCTTTCGCTCATCGATAACATTATTGCTAAATTGTTGTGCATTTCGAAGTAGTGTGAGAATTTGTTCTTTTTCCTGTGTGCTTGAAACTGGGCAGACAAGATAAATTACATATAATTGTGCGAGTTGATTAAGAAAAGGAACTATGTTTTCGAAAAATGCATGATTTGGGTTGTCTGGATCCGATGATGGATTCCATAGCAAGGTCTTGATATTAGATTAATAATTTGCATGCCATGATTTTGCATAATTAGCATATTAGTGTGTTAGCAATTGTTAATATTTTAACTTGAATATTATAATTATTTTATTTATTTAAGATAAAAGAACTTACATTCTTCATTGATATTGAAATGGTTTTCTTTTTTTGAATAATTACACTTCTAAATAACCTAGAGGCAAGATTCCTTTGATCTCTTTCTTGATTCGTTCCTGTTCGACGTGTCTCTACTCGTGGCTAAGGTTTGAAAAAATTTTTAGTCAATAAAAGTCTCTAACTCGGAAGTAACTCGAAAGTATGCATTTACCAGTCCATTGATCTCTTCATTATCGTCCTCGTCGTCCCTTGCCTCACGTCTTTGTGCTTGTACTCTGTGGTATACATATGCTGCAAAAAAACCAACTGCCGCTGCTGCTAAGGTTACGTACATGAGAAACGCGGGATTCGATCTACGTGTTACTGACTTTGAAGCCATTTGTTGCTCAAAAAAAAACCAAATAACTAACAAAAATAATTGGCAGAAAAGATACACCCAAACAATTATTAAAAAAAAATGAACTTGTTTTTAAACATGTGTGTTGACACGCTTTTATACATTTCCTGCATGAACTTTAAACTTTTTTAATGTTAGTTGAAATCTTATGACTTTGTGTACCTTCATTTTATCACGTGCATGTAAATGTAATTCCCACGAATTGAACATACTGTAAATTGTCTGATCTACTCTTACTATTTTTAGTGAAGCAGTGTTTCGAAAAACATGGCTTTCTCGGAGATCCACAACGAAACTCTGAGATCCGCATTATGGATTCCTATACAAGTCAATTCTGTACCTAACAATGATCGAACTGAAACTTACCTTGCAAAAGCTATTTTTACCGATCAATCCTACCTCGTGCTTGTCACTAACTTACGGTATGTCTGGTTTGAAGAATTGTTTGCTGACGAGATAACTAAAAAATTCCAGGAAAGCCAAAGCTTTTTCTCACCAATATTCGTATCTTGGCTTGTAAAAGTCTTATGGTTAACTTCTGTAGCTTACATTTTCGTATACTTTTTTAATGCAGGAAATGAAAGTCACTTTGGACCACGGTCGTTTACCAGAATACATGCAATTTTTATCCGAATATTTATTACCACAACGCTCTGACGTCACTCATAAAATTAGTCTGCAAAACGATAATGTATGAAATTTTAAATTGTAGTTATATAACTAATTATATAACTAATTATATAGCTAATTATATACTCTACAATTCTTATTTTCTCGTGATTAAAATTTGTTATTTCAAAGCTATTGTTAGAATCAAAGAGAAATGTGGGCCCGATGGAATTGACTTGGTCATTTTCGTGTAAATTAATCCCAACCTCTTCACCTAAAAAAACATCAAATCCTGATTCTGATAAATTTGTTGATAGTGCAACAGTATTATATACACATTTCATCCTTCCTCACTTGTTAGTAACCTCTGCTTATAATCAGCAGATAGAAATGTTACATAGTTACATCAAATCAAAAGAAGAACGATTTAGTGAGACTGTTCGTTTAATGTCTTTGATGCGATTAGAGACTCCGGGTAAAACTGACAAAAGCTCTGGTATGCCAAGAATCATAAACTTTTGATTAAAAAGAAAAAAGGTAATTTTTACGTGTTAATTACGATGACAAAAATTCTAAATAATAAAAGACAACACTTCACCGTCTTTCGATCCGGAGAAATCTTATGAAGAAATCGAGCAGGTACTTTTTGTATCATTATGAAATAAATCTTCTTTTATGGAATTTACATTTACGATCCATTATTTTAGATTATTCAGGATTGCAATGTTTCAGAAAATAATGCGACTCTAAATGTCTGCAATTATCCTACGTTTTCAAGACTGTTTAGAACTGCAACAGAACGCGTTATCCCCCAAAGTATATTGATTAAATATATTGTGTATGTTCTATGTATTATTTCATTATATTAATGTGTCAATTTGTTTCGTGATTAGAGGATAAATTCCCATCAACTTCTGTACTTCCTGAAAATTTATCTTATTCTTCATCAGCCCCTACGTTTTCTGCTTTCGAAAACCTCCCAGTGTCACAACTTGCGACCCTTAAGCTACCGAGCCTTTCAGATACGCAACTTACCAAGTTATTTACACCGTATAATGATCCTGCATTCCCAAATTCACCTGATGATCCACTTTATGTTTCTCAAAATACAAAAGCTAATGACGCTGATGAAATTGAAATATTATCACCATCCGTATTTACTTCACAGGTGAAGTCGCGTGTACATAATAATCCCGAGGGACTGCCACGTGACGTCGGCAAATCAAAAGTGGTAAGATAACTTATTTACTAATTTGTTTATACAATTTTATTCTATTTTTTGTATAATTTTAATTTATATAATTTTACTTTTGCTGATATCTTAGAGCAATGATAAGTTAGATTTGGCTCAGCAAGAACGAGAACTTGAAAAAAGACGACAGTTGAAAGAAATGGCTGCGAAACAAGAAAAAACGACCAAGAAACGTAAGAAGGTTCATTGAAATACTTTGTTATATTTGTATAGTATATAATAAGCAAGATAATTCGGTATTAAATAGTTCCTGGCGGATTGTTGAGATACTTTGTATATAGTCAAATTCAGCTTTTCTTTTTCTTTTTTTTTTTTGAACATTGGTTAGATAAATATTTAAAATTCCATGGATGATGGAATAACCGCCTTTTAGGGTGTTGTAGATTTAATGAAATTATTATTATATATGAAATTTGTAACAGAAAGGTTTGAAAATTTCAGAGACTAATAATACATACACGTAGCTAATTGCTTTTGGCGCCTGATGTAACACTTTTAATCCTGTAATACTTACTGTAAAAGCTTCATCATGTGCTAACAATTAAAAGATCTGAATGTCCAATGAACTGCCAGATCGCTATCTAATAATAAAGTACTACAGTATATAAAAAAATTTTTTTTATTTGATACAGTATTGCAGTATTGCAAATTTTAAACATTTGTTCTAAATGTCGTCATCTTCAGAACAAAAGGAACTCAATGAGATGGACTCCTTTCCGAAAAATTCATCGCTTCCAACAAGCTTTGAGCAATTGGGGTTGAATTCATGGTTAATAGATGCATTAAACGCAATGTCTATAAAATTCCCAACTGAAATTCAAAGTGCATGTATACCTAAAATTTTGTTAGGGAAAGATTGCATAGGAGAAGCAAAGACTGGAAGTGGTAAAACTGCTGCTTTCGCATTACCAATTTTACAAAAGTTGTCTGAAGATCCTTTTGGTATTTTCGCTCTTGTTTTAACTCCTACAAGGTATTAATAAGTTACCCCTTAAAAGGGTTGCCCTCAATATGTTTCTTTAACTACCACAAGGTATTATTAATTATTTTTAAAAAAAAGTTATGATTCTGACTAGTAATTTTTTGTCTATTTGACCAGAGAATTGGCTATTCAAATTGCTGATCAATTTAGAGTACTTGGCAAGGGCGTAAATATAAAAGAATGTATTATAATTGGAGGTCTAGATATGATGACGCAAGCGATACAACTTTCAAGAAGACCGCATGTTGTAATAGCGACACCTGGAAGATTAGTAGATCATATTAATAGTAGTGATATTAAATCAAGTCTTAGCAAGATTCGATTTTTAGTAAGTTTGTTTTTTTTTTTTTTATCCACTTTTTTATTATTCTTTACATTAAATTTCGATAATAATATATATATATTCGATAAAGGTACTCGATGAAGCTGATCGTCTTTTATCGGATACCTTTGCAGATGACCTTAATGTCATATTTGATAATATACCTTCAAAACGACAAACGTTGTTATTTACGGCGACAATGACAGAAAATATTCTAGCACTAGAAAATCTTGAAGAAGATCCGGGCAAGAGACCTTTCGTTTATCAAATTAAATCAGAGTTGGTTTTATATTTGTTATAAAAAAAAGGTGTAAGTTTAGTATTTTCATCTAACACATAGTGTTTATCAAATTTGAATCTAGTACATCAACAGTATCAACTCTGGCACAATATTACATTTTCATACCATCTCACGTCCGTGAACCTTATTTAGTCCATCTTCTTCGCTCTGAACAATTCTTAAATCAATCTACAATAATATTTTGTGGACGTTGTAAAACTGCTGAATTATTACGCGTAATGTTGGTAGAACTGGATATTCGATGTACTAGTTTACATTCATCAATGAGTCAGAAAGAAAGACTAAATAGTTTGGGAAAATTTAAAGCGGAAGTTGTAAAAGTTTTAATAGCTACAGATGTTGGTAGTCGGTAAGTGTGTGAAAATATATATAAATTTTTTATTAGTTTATTTTGTTTATTTATTTAATATTATATGAATATATAGAGGTCTCGACATTCCTACCGTGCAAGTTGTAATTAACTTTGATATACCTAAAGATCCAGCTGATTATATTCATAGAGTTGGCCGAACAGCAAGAGCAGGCAAGAATATAAGACGATGATAATGAATTAAATTTTATCTAAACTTGTACCAAATTCCTTTTTCAGGTAGAGGTGGTGTAGCGTTATCAATTGTTACGGAACGTGACATAGATCTTGTTCACAACATAGAGGCTAGGACAAGTAAATAAACCAATTGGTCAATTATTCTCTCCTATATAACAAAACAATATAACCATGTAATCTGATTTAAATTAATAATAATAATAATAATAATATAATTTAGATAAACAAATGGAAGAATGGAAAATTAACGAGAATAAAGTAGTAGAAAATTTAAACGAAATTGCTACAGCAAAACGAGTGGCTGTAATGGTAAATTTTCCTAATAGAATAGACTAAATATGGTTAAATATGGTATTATTATAAATGTAACATTTATTTTCTTCTTTTTCATTATTATCACTATTAGCATCTTCATGACACTAACTTTGGTGGTGTCAAAGAAATTCACAAAAAGAAACGTGAAGTTTTGGAAAATGGATCTACTCAGTCACATCACATCAAAAATTCCCATAAAAAATCAAAAAAATAAATTTAGGTTACTGAAGATTTATAATGTACAATAGTAACCATTATAAAACTGCACTAAAGAAACTACACAAAAAAGACTACATAATTTTACAAAATAATATCATTAACTATGATTGAGAAAAATCAATAAAAATATACATTATCATTTTAAATATTTGTTACGCGACGATTCAATATGTTACGCGTAACAGTTTCGAATCTGTAATATATATATTTTTCTTTTATCTGATTAATAAAATTTAAATAAATTATAGATTAAACTAAAACTATTAATATTGCATACTAAAAAAGTTATTACAATATTGTTATGTAATTCATATCACGTGACTAGGGTGCACCAAATTTTAAAACCCTTCTTTCTATACCAGTGAAATTGTCTATTTAGTAAGAACAATTATGAGAACGACTAATATGAGGAGTAATGAAAAAATTATACAAAAATGTCCTAAAAAAAAATATAAAATAATATATTTAAAAAAGTTATGAATCTGAAATAAGCAAAGAGTTTCATCTTTACCTTTATTTTTAACTTTCTTTGAAATCTTTGAGAGATTTCTTTTTGCTCTATCTAGGGTTCTTTCAGTATGATCGACCATGCCCTCTGTTTCCTCTAATAACTCAACATGATAAGACAGTTCATCGCCAATTAGCAACCCCAATTCTCTTTGACGTCCTATAGCATCGCTTAATCTATCTAAATCATGATCCTGCTCTAATGAACAATTTCAGAATTAACCTAGTAGTAAAAATGTCGAGAAAAATATAGTGTAAAATCTTAGGCCTTCGCATGGACCGGGTACTAGCAATACCCTAGCCTACCCGTTTGTGTGCAAAATTACAAGTGCAATAATAAAACCCACTAAGTATCGCTATAAAAATCAGACGTATGTTCAGAGCTTAATCTATTAACCGATAATACATATCATTTTAAACCATTGAGGTAATTTCTATTGAATGCAAAAAATTTTGTTATAAAACTCACTCACCACTCCGGTAATCAAAAATGTGGTGAGTTAGTTTGCATTGGAATTATCGTAATTTCCATCATGAATTGCTGTAAAATATCCTGATTAGTGGTGTAAGCGCAATGCCGTAATTTGTCGTAATTTTTTTACAAAAAACTCGATTATATCGTGATCCAGTGATCCAAACTGGAATGTTTTGATACCACTCGATTCGTCTCGATGAGACGAATCGGATGGTACAAAATCATCCAATTCGAATCACTGGATCACAAGGTATTCGCAAATAATGATTCAATGAATTACGGCAAACGTGCCGTAATTTATTAAGTAGTTTTTCGAGAATATATTGCGATCCAGTGATTCGAATTGAATGGTTTGAGTACCATTCGATTCGTCACATCGAGACAACTCGAATGATATCAAATACATCCAATTTGGAATTTTGGATCACGATTGAGTTTTTGTAAAAAAAAATTACGACCAATTACGGCATTGCGCACACACCACTAATCCTGTTGCAGAATTCACTATTCCAGTGAGACATATTATGTATTTAAGGTCGAGTTAGCTTGCATCGGAATTATCGTAACTTCTACCATGGGCTACAGTAAAACTTGCTATAGTCTGTAGTTAAAGTTGAGATAGTTAGTATCGTAGTTTCAATCATGAGCTGCTGTAAAAAATTCTGTTACAAAACTTACTCGCCACTCCGGTAATCATAATATGTGGTGAGTTAGTTTGCATTGGATCTCAGAAAGCCACCTGAACATAACATCTATATAACTAATGGGTACCCGTCAAAGCAAGGGTAGGGCAATGAGTAATACCCTAGCCCTACCCACTTGTGTAAGGGCTTCGCTTTTAAGTCCTTACCCTTACCTAGGACTTAGAAATCAATGCCTTAGCCCGGCCCTTATGGTACTACTTGCGGGTATCCATGGGTAGCCCGGGCCCATGCGGAGGCCTAAAAAATCTTAAGTTTACTTACCACTAAGGAGCCGCTGTTGTAATTGAAGGACTTCGGAATTATCTACATCATCCATATAGTCCGTTTCACTTACTTGGTCTGAAAATCGTGCTGTCATTTTCTTTTGCTTCGAAGACAGCATACTCTTGTTAATCGTTTATATATAACACTCAGCGTTACACAACATAAAAAGTAACAATAAATTGGAAAACTATGCACGTCATATTCAGGTAATAAATATATATATAATATATATATGTTTTCTTTGCTTTTGTTTTTAAACAAAAAAGATCAACAAGGGTTTTATTATAAAGAGCTGGGAGTTAATTAAATACAAAGATAGCATTTTCAGGTTATCAAACGGTCAAAATATATACGTAGCAATAACTTGCCAGATATAATCTCTTTAATGATATCAGTAAAAAAAAAAATTCAGATTAAAATTATGTGCGCTTTGCGCACTAAATTTTAAAATTGTGCGTATTAAGTTTTAAAATTAACATGTGCTTAATACATTAAGTCTTAAAAATAACGTATAAAACTTTTAATATTGATATTATTATTAGGCCATATAAAATTAAATAATTGTTTCTCATAACATAGAATTCTAAAAGTGACCTGTCCGCCCAGCTTTTAATTTTTAAATCGTAAAAATTTTATAAGTTTTTCTTTCTCTAGAAAATATTAAAAACGTATAAAAATTTTTATTAAAAACCCACCCGGAAGTATTTATAGTAAATAACAAAATTTTGTATTGAAAATTTACAAAAGTTGACCCAACAGGGTTACATACAGTATGAGAAACAATTAATTAACTTTACATGACCTTATCGTTACGGTTGGCTAATTAATTAAAATTTATGCATATAAATATCTAATTAGTCATATATCAGTTTGGATATATGTTCTTATACACATTATTATTAGAAACTTATTTTTTATTTATTTAAATTAGCAACTATTTTTATGTCTTCATTAGAATATCCAACTCTGTCATTAGTTATTCCTCTTTATCACACTTTACTTGAGATACTCGAAGAAATTATAAAACAAAATGATATACCAAACTGGCTATGAGGTTACAAATATTAAACTTATGGATTATTATTATAAAACTAATAGTTTACATATTGCAGCAATCGTACTAGATCCATAACTTAAATTAGATTACTTCACAGTTGATTACCCAAATTAGAAATATGTTTTTTTTTTTTTAAAATATTAAGGTGACCACTTAGGCCCTTGGCACTTTATTAGTACAAGCGGTAGGCCAATGTTAATTTTAGCACCGGC
>CAJVPY010001278.1:0-20200 GCA_910591965.1 Dentiscutata erythropus | reverse complement strand
TAGAACAGATTTAATTGATAGGTTTTAAAAAATCACGAGAATACGAAGTACTTTAAACTGTATAAAAAGTTAAAAAATTTTTTTATTAAATTGGCTAAGCCACAATATCAATCATCCAAATTCGGGTTTGTCCACCATGCTCCCAAATATTGAATGTAGTTTGACAATTATTTCTTCTATAGGTCATTTACCTAATATGTCATAATGTTTAATTGATTTGTTAATATATATTGGGTAAATGAATTATAAGGGAAATGACTAGCAGAGTAATAAAATTAAAAGATACCAATACAGACATCTGAGTAAAATTTATTATTCTACAGGTTATTGAATAAAACTTTCTTTTCTTTCAAACATAGTAATTGCTCTGCACAATCTTCATCTTTTTTCAACTTATCTTTGAGCTGTGTTTTTACCTTTTCGTCACTTATTTGCTTATGTTCATGAAATAATTTGGATAAAAGTTGTTAAATTATTTCCTAAAGTGCATGTAACAAATAAAACAAATAAGTATGGATATTAACATAATACTGTAATACTAAAAATAAGAACTTACTTAAAATAAAGAATCTGCTATTTTCTTTAATAGTTTTTTTCCTTTTTTAACCTTGACTGAATTATATGTTTTTCCAATATCATCCAACGTTTTAAAAATCTTTTCAAGTTGCAATCGTTGTTCGTTTATAAGATAGTCAAGTTTTGCTTGGCTTCAAGTAATATGCTCAAGTTGTACTTTATTACTTTGACTGATACTTAAGATCTTCGTCAATTTATGTGAATCAGTAATAGGTTGCTTTATTAAAAAATACATGATAGCAATGAATTAGAACTTTTTGCTGAAGATGAGTCAAATAGTGAAATTGAAATAAATTCAAATTTAGAAAATAATGACTATAGTAATAATAAAAAAAGTATTTGATGATTATGAAGAATTATTTGATTTATAATTAAATATAAATAAATAAATACTATATATATGTAGATTATAAAATTTTAAAAAATATATAAAATTAAAAAAAAATATAAAAATTATAAAATATAAAAAAAAGGTTTTATAATTTATCACTGTAGTAATATGTTGCTCATATATGCTAAGTTTCAAGCTTTGTTTACAAATTATAATTTGTAAGCAAAGTTTAGACTCTGCATATAACTATTATACTGGTAATATATTATTATAGTAATAAATTATAAAATACTAAAAAGAATATAAATCAAAAATTTTTTAAAAAAATATATAAAAATTTAAAATATAAAAAATTAAAAAATTATAAAATATAAAAAAAAACAAAAAATTAAAATATAAAAAAATATAACAATTAGGATTTTGTAATATACTGCCATGGTGATGTATTGCCACCCCTGATCAACCAATTAGAATGCAGGATCAGGTGTAATGTGAAATTGAAGTGATTACATTTTTTTTCAAAAATCGGCTGTAGTGCAAAATTTTCACTATGAAACTATCTGTTGTGCTCTAACAAAAAAATTTCCTCGCAGAATTTTGGGTTTAGAGCTTTTTACTAAAGCGCTCTACCCTAACATGAACCCTAACCTAACCCTACCCTCAACCTAACCCCAAGTTAACGAATTTATTTATTGTTTTGATTTCACGTTACACCAGATCTTATAGTGGCGATCATCGCCAGGGCGGTATATTACTAAATTCTAACAATTATTTTATAAAAATGCAAAAATAAAATATTAAAATATCATAAGGCAAAATCTAAAACTTAAATATGTTAATGATATATTTAGTTTTAAGTTTAAATATTAAGTTATAAGATATGTAATCGGCAAAATCTAAATATAAAATAAATATGTTTATTATTAAATTGGCAAACAAAAAATAATTATTTATTATATACATATTATAATTTCAAATATAGCCTTAAACTTTCGGCATAATAGATAAACAATACAAATAAATTTAAAAAGTTATATTTACAGTATAGCTTTTTTGCATATATATAATCTAATGCTAGTGTTCCGATCCTTAATCCGATCATCTGAATTGGTCCCTAAATTTAGATAAATTTAAATATCCAGATCAGAGATTTCTACTCGGATTTGTCAAAGAACTTAAATAACAGACATAAGGATGTTCTCAAAGCTAGCTTTATTTCTAATCTGACACGGATTCAATCCGGATTTAATAGAATCCAGATGGCCTATCAAAGATAGGATCGGAACACTATCTAATGCTAACAAGCCACTATAATGAGAGCAAAATTTTTATAAATTCCGAAAAATTCCCATGCGCATGAAACTTGAAAAAATCAGAATTTGCACAACACTAATTAGGAGACTAATTTTGCATACACAGCCTAGCTTAGGTTCTGTAGCAAAAGTTTTATCCAGAGTACTGTCATATCAGATTGAAAAACCCATGAACCGTAACTCTGGTCGAATTTGCAGATCATTTGGCCAGGTTTGAAATTATTTACTTCAAAGCTGGCCAAATGATCTGCAAATTTGGCCAGAGTTACGGATCACGGGTTTTTCTATTTATCATCTATATTGCTGTTGCAGATCATCATTTGACTAAAGTGCGACGCAGATGTGGGAAATCAAAGCCTATTCTTCAGCGCCAAGGAAGAAGCTAAATTTAATGTGCTCGACAATGACTTGACTCAAGCTTCTGTAATATAAGTTTGTTCATAAAACGTCCCCAAGTAAAACCGAGAAATGTTATTAAATTATTTATAATAATCTACTGGTTTCACATTGGCGACACCAAGTGATTGAAATATCCGCATGGAATGTTCGTTAGTATATAAGGCCTTTTCACCGATTTTAAATTTCTTTTTTTTTTTTTTGATAAAATTGAGATTTCAATCTCTGTTACAGCTTAAGAATGAAATTTCTAGATATGATCGTATCTTGACAAATTTTTTTATTAAGTTTCCTAAACTTTAAACATGACAACTTAACAACAGAATTATATTATGAAACTGTTATATACAAAAATTTGTATAATCTATCTCGCCCCAAACCATAAGTTTGTTTATCGTGCGTTTGTTTTGATATGAACTTCTTATACTCAGTAAAAAATTTGAAGTTTCAAATTTGTATGCGCACTCTTTTACTCATTGTTTGGTACATCAGACTTGTTTGTATATACACTTAGTTCTTCTTTATACCGTGGGAAGTCACCTAATAGAATTAAAAATATAAATTCACAAATACAACGACATAAATTTAATGTGTCAGGATGATGCAAAAATTCGGAGTCTCAATTAAAAAATATAAAACCCACATATACTCTTTAATTATAAATCCTAACCCAATTGTAAGAAAAAAAAAGGTACCCAACAAATTTAAAATTTCATTTTTAAATATGTTCAAATTTCAGCATCATCCCCACAAATATATACTTACTTTCTTGTATATTGTTATATTGACAACGGATAGTACTAACGAATGAGCCTAACACTATAATAAGAAAAGGTAATAGTAAAAAATCTAAATTTTATAAATGATACCATGTTAGTATTAATTTAGGTTAAACTTAGTAAATAATTCTAATTATCTAAATTACTAACCTGCAAAATAATAGGGCCCAAATATTATACAACCTCCAACAATGTATAATAAACCTAAAAGCGAATTAGCAATATAAAATCCAAACAAATTGAATTTGGATTTAGCCGAACGGATCTGTAATTAAAGATTAAATTTTCAATATAAATTACATCAAATGAATTAATATATATATGGGCTAGGTGCTGAGAAAAGGGACGAAATTGACAATTTTTTCGAAAGATTTTTTTCTTACATAAATCAATTTAAAATAAGATTGGAATCATTTTTTACTTAAGATACAAAAGTAGTTGTGTTAATAAAGGTTTGCAATCTAGCTTTATTTTCTTATAATTTATTATAAGATTTGCAACATAAAAAATGATTTTCTGAAGATCTTTTTTTTATCAATTTCGTCCCTTTTCTGAGCACCTAGCCCATATAATATATATTCATATAAATAAATACCAATTGAACCATAAAGTATGAAATTATTGGCGGTAACACCCAGTACCATGGAATAAACATAAAAGCTTCAATATATTCGAGCACTCTCAGTTTAAAATCTTGCTCTACAAACAATTGATTTTTTGTTCCGTTCGTTTTCTCTTTTAAATTTGAGGATGCCACAGTCCAAATGTATCCAAAAATGGAACTATGAATAGCTTGTGCGTAGGCCAAAGCATATTGGCATCGGATTTGACATCTGATTTCATCTTTTTCTGTCAAAAAAAGAATTGATTATTCTACTTTACAGTATGTGATTCAGGAAGCAATAGACTATAAATTTAAAATTAAACATGCCTTTGCGATATTTGCGAATGCAACTGGTGTATATAATTGCATTAGTTTCCTGTGCTTTAACAGTTTTATTAAAAATAACTTACCATACACAACTAAAAAGGTTCATAATTAACAAAGCTAAAGGATATGTATACAAGACATAATCAATAGGGGGAGGATTTGGATATATTATTGATTCGCCCACGACGAAAGAACAAGAAACAATCGAAAAAATCAATGCATCCAAAAGGTGCAAATTTTTAATCTAAAAAACAAATAGCTGTTCAATATAAGTTTAAATTTACATAATATTGATATGAAATTTTGAAAATTTACCGTAATGTATAGAGAAGTAAGATAAACAATCATTAAATAAATTATGCCGACAACAACTGTTGAAACTTTAGCATTGGATAAATTATAAGATGAATCATCTTTATGCTTCTCATAATATATTGCACATAAAATTATTGAAATAAGCACAAGTACAAAATGAAAAAATATCATTAAATAGAAAAATATTTTATAAAGAGATTTGGTCGACTCCATGCTATTTTGATTTAATAATATGAAAAAATGAAAAGGAAGGAATTATTTATTATATATGTTGAGAATCTACTAATATAACTAATATAAATCAAACCTTTATCCTAATTCTAACCTTAATAATTTCATATCAACCTAAATTCGGTTCTCGCTTATATACAACGTATATAAGTATTGTTGTGCTCGAGGCTAAAATAGACCCGATTCGGAATCAGGCTGCCCGGTTGGGTATACTGCAAATCATTTTGGCTGAATTAGGACTTTAAGATTGGTGAATCAGGTTTAAATGAAAAAATTTTGATTTTAGTTAGAATAATTCGGGCCAAAATTGCAAAATTTTCATAAATTTGGCCAATTCAATCCCTATAAAAAAAAGTCGATGTTTTTTCCGTAAATGTTCATTAATAACCTTAAATCATGGAAATTATTCGGCTTGTCTGGATTTTATTGATCATGTTTCAGATTTGCGGAGTTTTCACAAAATATATAGAAAAATAATTGAAATATTCGGATAAAATTTCTTACAGGGAATTCGATGTACATGTATTTTTTTGGTTATAATAGTAGTCATGCGAAACTCGAAGTTTTATCATATACATAAATATATAAATATATATATTAATATATATTTATTTTTAAAATTATATTTCTATATAGTATATAAATATATTGTCTTCACATACGTGCAAGATCAGATACCAAGTGCATTGTATCAACTCACCGATAGTGATAGATCCTCAACCTCTATATAAACAGTAATAATCAGCCATTATACATTTTTTTGAATTTATATAAAGCCAAGATGTATCCTGTAATGATATTATAAATGCTATTGTAAATGGCAGAAAGAACGTTGAATCTATATTGCAAATTCTTCGTATTTAAATTTTCAAAATGCAGAACACCATGCGAATGGCTTGTAAGAATAATAGTTTTTTTATATACACTAGACCTTTGGACAAATCTTGTTTTTAGGGCGGCTGCTCCAGGGCTTATCGTGGAACAACGATTCGAAAATGTCTATTTTCCAAGTAAGCCAAATTCATGATACATGCGTAATTTTAAAAGTAGAGATTGTACCCAGGTATTGCTAAGATATCTAGGTGAATTATTATATATTTTTGATAAAGCTCTATCCGGGTACAATATCTACCTAGAAGAAATCTTCCTTTACTTATGTGTTATATTTATAGATTTCACAATATGTCATAAATGTAAGTAATAAACTCTTTTATTCATAAAAATGAATGTAAAAAATTTCTTCTATTTCATAAAGATTATATATTCAAATAAACTTCTTTTATTGTTAAATTCATAGTAATAAGTCCTAATGTGACATCTAATAATGCAACATCACCACCTATCGACTATATGAATGATTATAGTTTAACTAATTTGTGCTTAGTGGATCTACTACCTTTCAGTTGCAAAAAAATTCAGCATACGGGACTTATAGAAGATCCTAGACCTTACAAATTAGATCCTGACATTAATTCAAATACCATGTTTTTGAACATATCAACCAACAACCAGAACACTTTATTATCGGATTACTTTGAACTTACTATTGATTTAGATGGTAACCAATTGAATGATCCAGAAAATTTATATCATATCAGTGGTAAACATCCAATACTACGTGGTCAATGGCTTGTTTTAGAATATTCTATAGTAATTCAGTTATATTATAATGATTCGCTAAAGGGTTTGTTTGGGTTTAACCCTGATAAAAACTATATATATGTTGATTTTAAAGAAAAAAGAGTATTTCCTTTAGCAAATGCAACATACTCAATGTTAGAATTAGTACCGGGGGTGCCACCTGTTCTTTATGAACATGAATATACTCAAAAAACATGTAAGCTTAATTTTTTTTAATTTATATTTTTTATATTACTTAAATGTTTTTTCAAATTATTAGTTGATATGATACTATCTGAAATTGGTGGATTGTATATTGTGCTTATTTCATTACTAACATTCTGTTTTGGTGCACCCAAACTTAGTCCATGGTAAATATAAACTACTATATTATACATTTTGATTGTATAACGCAAATAAATATTAGCTCGTCTTAATTTTAAATCCTTTTGCTTGTAGGAATTGTTGTCAAAAGTATTCGTTATATAGACCAATACGTCGATTTTCTAAAATGGGGTTTGCTAAAGAAAATATCCCTAAATATAAATTTGGAATTCCGTTAGGTGATCTAGAAAATTCGAAAGAAAACCAAGGAATTGATGACCTTAAAAACCGATTAGATGCATTAGAGCATTTGTTAAAGGACATTTATCTTGATACTAATTTTCTAGAAAGCGTTGAAAAAACACGTAAAAAGATTAATGAAATTGATGAAGAAAAGGCAGAAAACCAAAATACTGAATAAGAATGTTTATTTGCAAATATGGCATAAACATAAGTTGTTATTGTATATGCGCTACAATATTCGTGTATTGGTTATAAATATTGCATTATTATTAGGCCATGCAAATTAAATTTTTTATCATTACATGGGACAAGCAAATAGGACCGGCCAGCCGGCAAAAAATGTTATATTTAAAAAATTTTATCATATAAAAAAATTTTTTATAATTTTTTTTTATTTTCATACAAGAATAAAAATTTTATATAAAAAATTTTTAACTTTTCTAAAAAGTTACCCGACCAGGTAACAAGAAACAATTGTTTATTATTTATTATATATATATATTATTATTATTATTATTATTATTATTATTATACCAGGAACGGAATGATATATAATATCATGAATAGTGCGAATAATCCGGATCCGACGGTCGGATCGAGTCAGGGACCCGTAAAATTTTAGCAAAAAATTTAGAATAAATTTTGATTTAAATTTAATAAATTTTAGATAAATTTTATAAGTTCATTCTTTTATTTTGTTAAAATACTTAATAATTCAGTAAAATTAGGGCATCAATATCCAATACAAACTAAATTTTACTAATGAAATCATAACCACCCACTAAGTGAAAGTTGTTCCTGGGCCAATTTTGAAAAAATTAAAAAGTTAATTCCGGACGGAAATTAGTAAATGTGGGCCAAATTTTTGAAGATCCTCGGTCCAATTTTGTTGCGGCAGCTATGGTTAATCATTCATACGATCACAAACTATAATATAGTATGGAAATTTTTAGAAAATTGATAATTTTAGATATAAATTCCTTAGAATTTAAAAGTTTGAGTTGATTAGGTTTTTTGTGAAAATTTTATATCTAAAAATTTTACGGGTCTGTGGTAGATAATACTGCACCGATACAAGACTGCAGTAGTCTCTCATTTAGCTTCTTATCCACATTATTATCATCTGCCAAGAACTTTTCTAATTATGTAGATTAATATGACCAGACCTGTACAGTTGGGGTGTGAGATACCCTTTTTTTTAACATCTATTCCGGCGTTATGTATTATTAGGGTTAGCATTAGACAATTAGTATAAAATGTTTTTTAAAGGGGTATTTTACACCCTATACGTACTATAACTTATACATCTAAAAATCTTGTTTATTTATACGTAGTGTTTCATATCAATATAGTTATGCTGAATTTAGTTATATTCCCGAACAAGAATTAGCGATATGAAATGCAGTGAGTTGAGTGTAATTGAGTATTTGTAGGAGAAGTAAATTTTAGTATTATTACATAGGTAGGAGTGATAAATAGTTTTATATTGAAGTTATGAATTGATAAGGAAAAAATTGTATAGTTTAGTTGGTTTAAGTGAAGCTTTTATGGAGGTTTTTTAGATAGTTATAAATGAAGGGAGTTATAGATGATAGGAAGAGGATGAAGATGGGTAATAAAATACGTGTGGGTAATTGAGGTAAAGTTTAAAATAGATTTGGTTTGTATGATAAAGTTAATTTTTTTTTGTTGGAATTGAAGTAAAAATTTTGTTTATGCAAACTATAGATTTTGTAAAATATGTAGATTTTGTCTATTGGAGATATGTTAAGTGAGCATTTAATGAATTTTGTGTAATTTATTCGTTCATTTATAATTCAATACGTAAAATTTAGTAATCTCTTATGAATTGAATGATAATATTTGTATATTTACATTAGGTATTGACTGAATAAGTTACACGGATATTCCTTAGTGTTCATGTTAGGTAGTGAATTGTTGAAGTTTAGTAAGTATAATTTAGGTACTGTTAAGATTATTTTTAGCATTAAAGTATTGTTATTTATTTTATAAAGGAGACTTCGATATTATGGGGGTTTGTAAAAAGGTGTGAACCTGTGATTTCGTGATGATGATAATGAAAAAATTTCCGAGATTTTAATACTTATTGATCATAATTTTTGATTAATAACGTTTATATTTTATTTGGAATCTTTAAAATTCTCTAAGAATTGAAAAATCTACTAGAATCGGCTGATTTCTTGTGATTTTACATGATATTATGTTCTGCAGAGGTCAGAACTTTTTGCAAACCGCTATAATGTAGGTTTGATATATGTAGTTTGATTAATATTGTTAGTATTGATAAATTTATTTTTTTTGGTTTAAAGTGTATGTTAGTTTAGAGAATTTTAAAGGGAAGACTTATATGAAAAGTAAATTTTATAAATTTATAGCAGTTTTACTTAGGACGTAGTAGTGATTGGTTATCTATTTAATTTATTTATCGTTATAGGTTAATAAGGTAGATTGTGAAAGAGGGATAAGTTATTGGTATAAAGTTAGAGTTATCAGTATAATAGTTATATTGAAGTTTAGGAAGGTAGTGTAGTTTGTAGTGTTATAAATAGTGGGTTATCTATCATTGTATCGGATTGGAAGTATTGTTATATGTAATTGATAACAGAATTGTAGTGTGACATTAATAAATTTTATTTATGTTTTAATATGATGGTATTGCTAAAGTATGAGGATAATGGATTGAAAGATAAGGTGTTAAGAAATATAATTAACGTTAGAATAAAATACTTAAATCCTTAATTCATTGCACTAATTCGTTTTTTTAGATGTTTGAAATATAGAGGAATATGGGTATGTGAGTAATTTGTATGTTTTTTAAATTTATATTATATATATATTTGGAATTATCTTATAATAGTTTGGCGAATGGAGTAGATAGGGAATATAATATTTACATATTGGTTTTAAATTATGGAGAAGGGTATCGATTTCAAGGTAAGGGTACAAGTATTTAAGAGAATTTTTGTTGTATTATGTTTTAGGTTGGAATTGAATTATCTTTTCGATGATATAATTATATATAATATTTAGTGAATTAGAAAAGGGTAGGCAAAAATATAGAGATATCTGTTTGTGTGATTTTAGAGAGTTTTTTTTTTTTTTTTAAGAGAGGTCCTTTTCTCGTATCCTTTATTATAATTGTATTAGATTACATGTTTAAACACGATCTAAAACTAACTATTTGTGGATGGAAGATAAAGCTAATTTACTCCGGACCTAATCTTAGCTAGATCGGTCCAAGAACCTCTAGTCTATGTAATTAATGTCGATGGGGTTGTAATTATTTAAAATGTATCTTTTGATCCAACGATAAGTGTTTGAATATTTTACTGTGTAATTATTAACCATTGTCACCTGTATGATTCCCTGTGATGGTGATGTCGTAACTTGGTGTTGAATTTCTCTACTCGGTTTCCAGATCTCTTCATATACTTTTTTTATAACGTTGTAGTATAGTTTCACTGTCGCTTCTTTCTTCGGTCCCGGTAACATTGTTTCCATTGTTATGAATCCTAAAGGCGTTTTTTCTTGAATGTGTGTCTTTTTGAACCTACTAATAAATTCGTTAGGGTTTAACATATTTATTTCGAACTTTTGTACTGTGTCATGTAACACTTGGGTTAGTATTGTCGTGAAAGTCCTATCATTAGCTGGGCATTGTATCCAATGTGAGTTGTCTTCCTGGTAATAGGTGCATCTCAGACACTCTGGTGAGGCTATTTCCGCCGGGTTTCTTTGATGTAATATGAGTCGATTTGGTAGTTCATTAGTGATGATTTTGATCTTGAAGTTTTTTAGTTTCAACGTAGCTGTATTAGTTTGCCGTTGATTGATTTTGTCTTCTATGTTGATTGAGTTGAATGTTAGTTGCCAGTTTATTATATTGTTGATCGCTCTATATCTTTGAATCCTCTTTTGTGATGTCATCGTTCTAGATTCATTGCCTTAAATAGATCCTTCAGTAGTAATTTAATAGGCATGTGAATGGGGAAGCCGTATATTTCAGGTAGATAAAAACTATTGAGAAAAGGTCTTATATTTAGTTCAGTTAGTAAGATTGGTAAGTCTTTCGGTCTTTTGATGTTCGTTCCCAGATTTGTGCTTATTATGATATTTTTATGGTCTTTTACTCTATATAGTATGCTAAGGAATTGGTAGTAGGTTTCTTTTTTTCGGTTTAACGATTTGAGATGTTGGTTAATTTGTTCTATGAATTTGATTATACTCATTGAGTTAGTGTTAATTATTATTTGTGAATTTCTCGCACTACTATAATTAGCGCTATTATAGCTATTTTTTTTGGTTTTTGCCAGTATTCATTCCGGAATTGAAGTAGGTGATTGTTAGTTTTAATGACTGCCACTGGTGTTGGCCCTTCCAGTTTTATTGATGTGATTAGTATGTCCGTCGTCTTATTTGTTGTGTTTGTATCTGCTATTTCCAATAGTTTTCTACCTATGTTGGAGAAGGCTTGTGTAATGTTGTTACTAAGTTCGGAGTGTTTTATGTCATTTTTTGTATTCTGTTTGTTTTGATAGCTCTCGGTGGTGATTGGAAGAAGTTGATGTTGCCATGCATTATTTTCTTTTTGTCGACCCTGATTTTGAAGATTTGATTTAAATTAATTTTGATTCTACAATATTTGGAATTAGTATTTCTGTGTGTGCACCCCATGCATTTTGAAAGACTGTTGTTAGCTGAATTTAATGTCCAGTGCTGAATAGTGGTATGATTTGTGTTTGATTTCCTCATTTTTCCTATTAGCTTTTGTGAGGTTATTACCCAACGGTGTTTATTATCATGAGTGATCGGTTGCCAAATGTATGGGTTAAGGGATGGGAATGTTGTAGCTGGTGCCGTATGTTCTGCAATTAACTGTTAAATGTAGTTGTACCATTTGGGTGTTCTTCCCCTTGGTATTTTCTGTATGTTATGATGGAATTCTCTCCACGTGATAAACTCCGTTGCATTAAGAAATTGTTCAATCGTGATGACATTGTGTTTATTAAGACAATCCTTAATCTTGGAGTTTGATAGAGAATGGACAAGTAGTTCATTTATCGAAGTGCCTTCGAATTGCATTGTAATTGGCCAATTGACAGGCAGTTCTACAAAGGTTATGTTCATGTTGTGGCGGTTGTTATTAATTGATTAGTGTAGGAATTTTGTTCGCTTGGCATAAGCGTGGCTAGTTTCTCGAGGATTGATATATTAGTTCTTGCGCTGTTTTGTAACTGCTGGATCCGTATTTTAAATGATTTGTGCATCTCGTTAAGTTGGTTATTTAAGGATATTATCTGGTTAGTTGATTGGATTTGGGCTAGATCTAGTAGCCCATAAAGGAATGGGTTTGTGAAAGTAGTATTAGGTACTCCTCTTGCCAGTGATGCTTTTTGCTTTACCGTCGAGATATATTTGGTCATGATTTGGGTTGAGTAAGGTTGACATTTTGTAATTGGTATTTGATTTGTGCGAGGAGTACTATGTTTATTATATAGATTGCTTGTTTCTCTGTGATGTGTGCAAACTGTAGTTTTTTAACTGTTGGTTGAAGGCTCGAATGATTTGTTTGATGACAATCATGTTTGTTGGTGAGTGATCTATAAATGTGCCTAGAAATCTGAGTGTTTTATTTTTTTCTAAGTTTTCAATATACTGTTCTTGAAAGATAATCGGGTCTTTATCATTTTGATTGTTATGAAGTAACACTGATTTGCTGGGGTTGACCATGATATTGGCGAATTTGTAGAATGAATCTGCTAATGTAAGTGTATTTTCTAGTTGAGTTCTACTTGGTGCTATCCACATGGTGTTATCCATGTAGGCTATGACTGTGGTACTGTAAGCTAAGTTTATTTTCATTCTCGGGTTAGTAACTGACATGGTGTATCCTTGTATTTCTTTTTCAACCCGGGCAATGAGCGGGTTGTAATATATTCTTCAGAGTATTGGGGATATGGTTTCTCTTTGATCCAGTCCATCATGAACAGAGTATGTCAGTGTTTGTCCAATACTAGTAATAACTTGGTTGGTACAGTGTTGCAGGATATTCGTAAGTAATTCAATTATTTGATTAGGAATATGTAGTCTCGCCAATGCTTTGATTAAAAGGGGAATATGCACTGTGTTATAAGCTTTTGATGTATCTTGGGCTAGGATCCAAAGTTCTTTTTTATTTGCTGCTGCATCTTCTCTAATATGTGTTAACCTATTTATGAGTTGTACTGTTGAGGTTCCAGGTAATGCAACATTGTTACACTCTGATAAAACATTAATGTTGACAAGAACTTGATTTATACGATTGGTTATGATTTTCGTGAGTATCTTTCTAGTGTGTTCGATGAGGGTTATTGGTCTTGTTCTTGATAGGTCTCCATCCTTGTATCCACTTTTTGTGATAGGCCATACAAGTCCTTTGGTCCAAGCTGTCAGAATAGTTTTAAGCTGGAGGCATGCGTTAAATATATTGAGGATGTTCGATTATGCGACTTCGGGTAGGTGTTTTAACATCTCATTTGAAATCAAGGAAGGGCCTGGGGCTTTAGCCATGGGTGATTGTTGTATCGTGTCTACTAGTTCTGTGATAGTGATTAGTTGAACTAAAGTGTTATAATATGACGGGTTGATCGATGTGATTGGTTGGTAATACTCCTGCCATTCCGGCCATAAATTCCAGTTTGTTGGGTTGTGGTCAGTCCACCGTTCAAAGTGTGCAGACGTCACTTTTTTTATTTGTGCTGGATCTGTGATCACCTCTGATGCTAGTGTTACGTTGATTGAGCTGACGTGTTGCTATTGGCATTTTAAGATGCTGTTAATCATTTTGCCGGTATTGTCCTGGAAGTTGTTTTGATGCTTTGTAATTCTGTTGTGGATTATCTGTTTTTGTTGTTGTAAGTTTTCCGTGTTACATGCTATATATAAAGCTTTCCTTAAATCTTTTAGTTCTCTAATCGTTTGGTTGAAATTTGGAGCTTCTAATTCATTCGTAGTTAATTGTTGTGTCACTAGATTTGATGATTCTATTTCCCTCAGGGTCTCGTTTACATTGTTCACCAAGTAGGACAGTGACAAGGGCAAAAATTGTGTTAATGATGTTAGGAGTTTGTTTATCAATTTGAAGTGTTGGTGTAGCTTTGTAGCCTGATGTGAGTAAGGTGTGAATGTATGGGAGCTCATTAATGTGTATAGGATGTGTTTGTTAGCTGCTTGTTTAATGATGTTTTGTATGTTGTTCCAAGCTTTGTCGAGAGATTTGGTGTTTGTTTTTTGTACATAAGTCATTGAAGACTGTCTAGTCAAGTTGTCTATCTGTTCTTTAAAACAATTCCATTTTTCCTGGCTCATATTCGAGTAGTTGTATATTTTTCGTTTAACTTTGTGCTATCATGGTACTTTTATAATGTTTGGGATATGCCACCTTGATTGGATTATTTTGTAGTCGCTGTTTGTCGTCGATGCTAAAGATAGTATTAATGGTTGCTCTATGTCTAATATTATTTCTTGGTTTGTCCAAATGTCATCAATTTGACTTGAGGTGCTTTGGTTGTTCCAAGTCAGTTCATTAATATTGTAAAATTTTAGTGCACTTATTAAGCTGGAAGTATTTAGGTAAGTGATTAGTGTTGATGGATTCTTTTTTGATATGTTGGAATTGAAGTCTCCTGCTACTAAGATATTATAGTTGAAGGATCATGCTTGTTAAATCCAATTAATAATTGTTTGCTGGGCTGCATTGGTTGTGCTGGAATTGGCTGAAAGTATATAGACTTCTATTATCCTTGTTTTGTTGCGATTAGATAAGTATAGGTCAATGAGCAGTGCGTGTCCTGGTATAGCCTTTATGTTGTGGATGTATGGTTGGAGTTCTGGTTTCAATCCTATTGCTACTCCTTTGACCAATTGACATAGTGAAGCGTTGTAGTCGTCACAGTTTGCTGTATAAATTTTGTACCAGGGGTTAATGAGACTTGCTGGGTGGCAATGGTCTGCTGACAGTTTTGTCTCTGTCATTATACATATATTTGTATTTTGTCTAGAGCAGTATTGAAGCCATGTTTGTAACTTAAGATTAACATTAATTCCTTGGACATTGTGGATTACTATGCTGAGACTTGAATTTAAGTTTCTGTTGGCTTGTGCTATCTTTGGCTGTGTAATGTTAGTAGTCTGTCTAGTATTCTGGGTTAGTGAGGTATGTGTCTCTGTGATGGGTTGGTTATTTAAGTTCATTTGTTCGTATGTTATGTAAATATCTTCCAACGTTGAGTCGGCTATGCTTCTTGGTTCAACTATTAGGCAGTGGGTGCATAGTTATCAAAGATATCCCATTCTGGTGAAGGTAGGTCTGGGAGGTTGTATAGATACGTTGGTGTTACTGTTATGTTAAAGTAAGTGCTAATGCTATCCATAGTAATTTCTATTGCATTGTATTCTTTGATAGGCAGTTGTAGTTTTAGATTGGGATCTAATGTAGCTAGCTGTTGCTGTAAATCATTAATGTTTGACGGTATGTATGGTTTTTGTTTGCTTGAGATTTTTACTTTTTCTTTCTTCGGAATATCTATCCATTCGATCAGAATTTGTCTAAAGAAATAGTGGCCTCTTAATTCTCTGGCTATATCGATGAGTTGTTTAGGTGTCATGATTGGTATGGTAAGGTTCATATGAGGTATATCTGTATGATTTTTTGGGAGTTTGGGTTTGTTTGTATAGTTAATGGTAGTGTAGTTAAGGGGAAGGGTGTCTGGATTCTGTATTCATCTTCAACTTCTGCTATGAATTGCAGCATACTAGTTTTGTCAGATAAAGGGAAGTTATATCTCCTTGCTGTTGTTAACTATAGGGGTTCGGTTAGTAATTGTTTTTTTGGATGATATAGTCATTTGGTAATTTTTTGAATCTGTACACTCTGCGTAATTGTTCAATAAGGCTTTTAAATTCTGTTTCATTTTTTGGTTTACAGGGGAAGAGGTTACTGTATTCTGCTCTCAGTGCTTGCAGTGTGGACGGGAGATAGATTTTTTCCGGTGGTAAATCGAAGTATATTGATGGGAGTTTCTCTTGGAGTGTGTAGATTTTTCTGAGTTCTCTGCGATATTCTGCCAGATAGGCTAGTCTACTATGATCTCTTAGTGGGAATATGTGATTCAACACTTTAAGTTCTGCTAGGTTTCTTGGTAGGGGTGTTCTAGCAGTTACAAAGTATGCGTCAGGTAGTTGGCCAAAATTGAATATAAGCCTTATTGCTTTAACTATTGCTGCTGTTTTATTGTTATCTTCGATAGGTAGTGTGAATGGTAGGAATTCAGTGATGTCGATCGGTACATCTTCTGGTTTATCCGGGAGTTCTTGTCTATTCTCAGACTGGTATTTACCAATAGTTTTACAAGCTTGTTCAAATTTTATTGTGGATTCGATTTTGCTAAAGTTCATTAGATAGTAAATGTGCTAGGCGCTAACGTGATCTCCTAACAGAGGTAGGTTTAATGATAAGATTGTATCGATGGCTAATTTTTTCCTGATTTTGTCATATATTTGGTCTCGGTTGTTTTTATTGACTAAGGGAACATTGTGTTTACGTTTGTATTTCTCAATTACGATGTTCAACAATGAGTTGAATTCTTTCAGATAGTTGGGCTGGGTATTTCTATCTCGTAAGAAGGATCTAAAGAATGCTGTATCGCGGAATTTCAATTTGCTTGCAATCGCTGTTGGTATATTAATTGATGGTATTGCAGCTACTTGGCTATAGGATGATTTTTGTTTGCTTACTTTGTTGATCCAAACATTGTGTTCTATTGAGTCTGACTTTGGTAATTCTTTTACCAACTCTGCTAACTTAGGATTTGCTCTGTTGGGTTGATTAACTAGGTCTATCTCGGTCGTTGTTATCAGTTAGTCAATAATCATTTGATCAACATTAATTGTGGCACATGGCATGGGAGTATTTGCTCAGGTTACTTCTACCTCAGTTTGTTGTGTTGATGACGTCAATTGATTTGTTGTAAGTTCAGAATTTTTGACAGTTTCCGTTACTTGGTTTTCATTATTCTCGTTGGCTGAGGTTGTTTCTTGGTGTTACAGTTTGTTGTTGTCATCCGTGGTGTTGATGTGTTCTTTAGTTGATATGATAGCAGTAGTTGGTAGTTGGGTGTTGGTTTGGTCATTCTGCATTGTGTTTGCTTTGACGCGTTTAACAGAATGTTGTTTATCTTTGGTTTGGTGTTCGTTGACACCTTCCATGCTCTCTGGTGTGTCGTATAGTAAGTTGAAGTAGTTTTTTTTGTTGTTGGTGGGTGTTGTTATAGTCTCTTCTTTAATTATATGCAGGTTTTTTAATTTATTCTGATGGTTTTTTAATTTAATAATTAAAATTTATGTTTTTACCAAGCAGGTTGATTTTAGAGAGTTATATACAATTGATGATTATAAAGTTTGAAAGAATTGGAATGAAGTAATATTTGAGTGTGAAGTTATAGTTGAACACATGTGCTTTATATTTACGTAAGTATTTTGATTTAAGAGATATGATAAAATTTTTTTTAACAATTGAAAAGTTTAGTAGTATTATTAAGAGATTTAAGTTGTAGGATATGTGAAGTGTTATTGAAGATTCTGTAGGTCTTTTGCATGCATTATGTATAATCTTTTATATTCTTCAAGAGCAGATGTAGGACGTTTGATGTAGTTGTAGTCGAAGTGTAAGATGTGAAGATTTTCCCAAGAAGTTGCTCTACTTAATGCAACATAAACCTAACCTTCAGCAAATACAGTTTCATCTACACTTGTAGTTACATGTGGTAAGATTAGGCCTTGTACTTTATGAGTTGTGAGGGCGAAGACATTTTGTAAAGGAAACTGTTGTCTTGAAGCAGGTATACCATTAATCTCAAAATATGAGGTTTCTCGCTGAACTATAACTTTACTAATTCCTTGGTTAGTAGGGAAAGTGACTTCAACATTATCATAGTCTAAGAGTTTAGTAATTAGTCCAATTGTATCATTGCATATTTCCTGATCAAAAAGCTTATTGTTTAAAAACATTACTTAGGCGCCTTCTTGTAAGTGTAATAGATGAGGTAAATTTGTCACATTTTTAAATTGGTGTAATGGTGGTTTTGATCTATTGCTTTGAAATTTAATGTATCATTTGAAGATAAAATGATTGGATTACTACAAGTATGGTCATAAGGAAGATAGTTACAAAGTATTTGATTTATGTTACTGGCTATTTGTCGAGTAGGAACTATATGAGTAGTGTTGAAAAATTCTGTAAGAGAAATATTAGGATTTATTTTTGTTTCGATAATAGATTTGTTTCTGTCTAATAATCTTCCAATGCGGATTTCTTGTAAAAAGTTGTAAAATTCTAAGTCATTTTGTTGACATTGAGGAGAGGTAAGAAATAAAGGAAAGAATTTAGGCCATACTGGAGAGTGAAAAATTGGAATTGGGCATACAGGAGGAAGTTAAGCTAAATCTCCTACTACTAATATTGGTACACCTCCAAAGAGAAGATTGTTTTGATGAATTTTAAAAAAAATATCACTAATAAATGTGAATAATTCAGCATCTACCATTGATATTTCATCAATTATAATAGCTTCTATTTTTCTTAATTCCGATTCAGTTTCAGAATTAGAATGGATTAGTGTTTCATAATGTGCACCATGGAGATGAATTTTTAATATTAAGTGAATTGTTTTTCCACTAATATTTTGAGCCGCTACTCCAGTTGGTACCATTAATAAATATTTTTTTCATTTGGATAATAAAAATGCAATTAATTGGAGTAGCATGAAGGTTTTTCCTAGAAATGTTTTTTGTTATAGATAGGTTAGTTTTAATTATTATTGGTGTATTAAATTGATAGATTAGAAAATATCAAGAGTAATAAAGTAAGAAAGCGACAAGGATTTAATAGTGTTACAGATTGAGATTGAAAAATTTGGTTGGAGTGTAAACTAAAGGTAATAATTATAAATTAGTTACAATATAACTTTTTAAAAGTAAGATTTCTTAATATTATTTATATAGTATTATATAAAATGATAGGTTGTTAATATAATTAGTTGGTAATGTTGAGTAAGCAATTTGTAAAAGAAGAACTTTTAGAGAATTGAGTATCTTGTAAAGTAAATAGTATAACTTGTATACTACTAGTTTAGTATGGTATTGTTTTAAATATTCTGATAATAAGATTAGAAAATAGTTTGTAGTTTAATATTATTTTTTAAATTTGATTTGAATATATGATTATAGGTTTTTTGGGTATAAAATATGCTAGTTAATTAAATGTTAGTAAGAATTTTTTTACTATAGTTTTTATTAAATTAAAGTATTATAATTTTGATATTATTAAATAAACATAATTAGACATAAATATTATACGAATTATTAAAGATTGTTGTTTAAAACTAATATATTTAAAATATGTGAATGGTATTTTTACTAATATGAATTAAATTGAGACTTTACCTATTCCAGCTGAACCAGTTAGAAAAAATATGGGTATTTACCAAAGTTTGATTTTCCCTATATATTGCATAAAATGCTATAGATTTCATATTGTTTTGTGTCTAGTGATAAAGGAGTATATATATTAAGAATAGGTGTGTGCTTTTCTAGTGATAGAAACTAATTAAAAATTAAAGAAGATAATTCTTGATTTTGAAATTCGTTTACAAGAGATCTTAATATCGAAATATATGCAGTAGATAAATGAGTTTGTTGAGTAATATAACTTTGGCGAATTGAATTTACTGCTTGATTATATTTAGTAGAAAATATAGATTGGAAATGATCTCTATAGGTGGGGTATCCTCCTAATAGTTCCTGTTCAGATCTTACAGGAAACTTCATAATAAGATGTTAAAAAAAGAATAGCTCTCTATCTTCTACTTTGTAGTTAGTAAATCTTAGAAGAATTGGTGTTTTTCTCTGAGCTACAATTCTATTTTTACGATCACGAGTATAAAATAATTTAGAGTTTTGGCCAGGTTCTTTAGATTAAAAAGTATAGTCATGAAAGTAAGCAGGGTAGTCATTTCTTGGAAAATCTCATGATTAGGGCAATCAAAATACTTATCAATGGCATCATCCCAATAAGAGATTTCAT
>CAJVPY010001277.1:0-20201 GCA_910591965.1 Dentiscutata erythropus | reverse complement strand
TATAGGTGGACAAACCCATTTGTCCGGGTTTGTCCATAGCCCAATCCCAAATCCCATAGGTTTTGCCAACAAGTATACACATAGGTATATGAAATCGTTGTTCACACATTTCTGTAATGCCAACCCGGAATTTTCTTCCTTATACCAGGTAATATCCGATTTTTTTAGTTATCCTGTTATCCCACGTGATGGCTTGAAATCTCTACAACTCAGTTAGCCATGTAAAGCACGATATTGGATAATGCGAACAAATGATTGGCTGCATGACCAATATCTGATATCTTATAAATATAGGAGCGCGACTTACTGACCATTTTTTTCAAGGTCACTCTCCTGTTCATTAGTCTTTTGATCTTTCTTCTTATCTTTTTTTTATTCGCACTTATTCGACCATGGTCCTAGAACCGCAGCAATTAAAAAACGTATTATTTGAAGAATTCCCTGGAAGAACGCGTCAAATTGAAACATTATTGAATTGGTTTGGCACGGTAATGTGATTTTGTCGTTTTGCAAGTTTGGTGTCTTAAAAAACTTGAAAAACGGTTAAAAGTGTGTTTTTATTCCAACTAGCCAAAAGAAAAGACACCACCTGTGATCTTCATTCACGGAAATAGAGCGCTCGGAAAGACAGAACTAATTAAAAGACTTTTTAAACTTGGCTTCACTTCTCGACAGTATTCCTTTCTTGATTGCAGAGTTTGTTATTCCATCGAAGATTTATTTGGAATTACGCTGAATAATTTAACTGGAGAACAACTTTCTTGCAAAAATATCAATGATTTTGCTATGGAATTGCAAGAAATATGCGAAATAGATTCTGAAACTAGATATATGGTAGGTATACTCTTTATTTTAAAAAATCGCGTTCCAAATTCAGTTATATTTAACCGTTTCAGATTTTCGACAACGCGGATGTATTGTGGGACTTATCTTCGACATTAACACCTGCCTTGATGACACTTCCCCAATGGGCAAGTTGATTTTTTATTACTTATAAGAAACTTTCTAATTTTTTATTGTCCTAATACAACCATTCTACATTTCGTATCAAGATTGGTTTAAACGTTTGTGGAATATTTATATCACAAGCTCCATGGGAAAAATTCAGGATGGTCGTTGGGATATCTGAGCCATGGCAAATATTTTTTCCAGAATATACAAGAGATATCCAGATTTTATAATTTGTTTTATTTATTTTGTATTCAATAATATATATATATATAATATATATAACAGAATATTATCCTTAGCAAAGCGACAATCATAAATACATGAATTAATTCAGATATTGATGAAAAATTGTCCAGATGACGAAGATCCATGTTTCTATAAAGCATTTGTCGAAAATATATGTGATTCATTTTACGAAAATTGTGATTTGATTGATTTTTTTCGGCTGTTACCAGACCTTTTTGATAAATTCATTGAACCCATACAAGAAGGAAGAGGTTTGAAAAAAATTTTTTTGTATATTACCATATCCTAGTTCATAACGATCATTCAATTTATATTTTATGCAGCAACAAAAAATGATATCTCTCTATTGTGTAATGAATTAAAGTCACATTTCAATGATGTATTGGATAAATTATATTTGCAGAATATATCAGCTGGTGAGCTCAGAATATCAAATCTTTATATAATGTGTAAACATAATTATTAATTATATAACTGTTAATTATAAACAGCTAATTTTGAGGATCAACTACCCCAATGGTCGCTATATTTGTTAATTGCAACATTCTTAGGCTCGTACATTCCACAAAACCTTGATCAGCGTTACTTCGCAACAAAAGCATTTGAGAAGCCGAGGTTGTCAAGAACACCAAAAAAGCAAAAGCTATCACATGATAGCCCTGGAAAGGTATTTACTAATGTGCCACTATTTTCTTTTGCTTTTTGTCATCACCTAATTTTTTTTTTTTAATTATAGCTTCCACAACAATTAAAAGGACCCCAATCATTTGAACTAGAACGCGTTTTGGCTATTTTTCAAAGTATATATTATAATCACAGAAACATTCAAACTATTGATATGCACCAACAGGTTTGTAACACGTTATGGTTTTTGATATAGACAGCAATATTAATATACAAAACGTCTTACTCTATTTAGATTGAATCGTTTGTTGCACACCATCTTATTGTTTGTACAGTTCCGTACGATCGCCTGGGAAGCCGTGCATATCGATGTAATGTAAATTACAATTGCGTCAAACAAATTTCCCGAGATATAGATTTTGATATATCAAAGTACTTAGATGAGGTATAGGGAAATTTGTTTGACACAATTATAGCTTACATTACATAGATATGCGCGGCTTCCCGAACTATACAATGAGGTATTTCATTTATATATTAATTAATTAATCTATGTAAGGATCAATAACAATGTTACTATAGTTAAATTTTATGCATAAAATTGATACATCTTTACTAGTAAATTACTATCAAAAAAAAGCGTTTAAAAATTTGGAGTATTTCGTGTACAAATAATTTTTTTCTAGCAATTTTTGTAGCAAACAATTGGCACAATAAAGTCAAATGAAGTTACGATTTAAAAATTTGAATTAACTGATCATTTTTGATTATTCTGTTAGTATGCTTCTTTTTTTTTTATTTTGCTATATGGGACCCCCCACAGCAAAAGGGGGGATGGGCCAAAAAATTTGAAAATTTGTTCTTATGATAATTTTATTCTAATCAATTTGATTCTTCGAGATATTGAATTTTTTTAAAAAAAATTTTTTTGGCCCATCCCCCCCTTTTGCTGTGGGGGTCCCATATATGCCCTGGTTAAATAATAAGTGTTTGTCATGAATTGGCTTTGATAATTCAAAATTGTAATTGTGTGAAGAGGTTTTTAATTATATTATATATAAATTTTTATTAAAAGTTATTATAATAGTTTTAATGCTGGATTATTTTGAAATTAATTTTTATAATTGTTAAATATTTTAATTGAGTATTAAGAATTGGTTTTGGTAACAGAAAATTTAAAATTATAATTGTTATTTTTTATTACATTATAAGTAATTGAAGATTTGGTTAATAAACATGTAACTTTTATATATATATATATATATTTCATTTTGATAACTTTGTACTAAAGTTTATTAATTTTTATTGCAATATCTGTATATATGAATGGTGATTAATAGTCATTTTAGGACTTGCCCAACTGCTTTGAAAGTGTCTAAGCATGGTTATTGCATTGATATTTGCTAATAAGTTTTATATGAAGTGCTATCTTTATTTAAAAACCTACTATAGCAGGCATTCAGCTACTCTATTTTTAAAATCTTTCCTACCTAGCTTTCTATTAGCAGAAACTAATAGTTTTCTTCTACCCAGAGAGTGCAAAAACAAAA
Organism: Dentiscutata erythropus; assembly: GCA_910591965.1. Lineage (NCBI taxonomy): Eukaryota > Fungi > Glomeromycota > Glomeromycetes > Diversisporales > Gigasporaceae > Dentiscutata > Dentiscutata erythropus. The sequence goes on along the minus strand of CAJVPY010001277.1, from coordinate 16,830 downwards.
AATAACAACAAAAACAATCTCTTAAAAGAAAGAGAAATAAGGAACAAAATTACAGAAAGAAAAAAAAGAGATTGCTATATTTTTAAATAATAAATCAAAAACAAAATAAAAACTAAACAAATAAATAAAAAAATAAAAAATAAAAATAAAAAAAATAAAAAAAATAACAAAAACAAAGCTAAACTATGCTTTTTAACCCAAGCCAGGGCTAAAAATATTATATATATATGCCTTTGGAATGTTATATATCTCATATTTAATTTATTCTGATAATAATTTTGTTCATCTATTAAGGTTCAGGACCCAGATCTTTTCTTGTACTCTGGTGTATAATATTGCACCAATTGGTATATACAAGTTCCTGTTTAAAATATAGTCAGGTCTATGCTTAGTACCACATGTTTTCTTGTATCCCATTTTAGCATATCACAAGTGGTTATTATCTAATTTGGAAGTAGCAAACAATGCTGATTTTTTAAAGGAGGTAAGCCAGAATTCTTACTTTTTGAAAAAATTTTGAAAAACCAAAAAGAGCTGTGAGAGAGTAATAGTTTCAAAGTAAAAGAAAAAAGAGTTTTTTACAAAGCTTAACAGTAATTATCAAGAGTTAAGCTAAGAAGTTTCTAGAGTTTTTTAGTAAGTGATAAACTCTAAACCTGTCAGCAAGTGAACTACTTCTAAATAGCAGGTGTTACTCTTGCAGTAAGTGATAAACTCTGGGTTTGTTGGCAGATAGCATATGAGAACTATCTCTAAACAACAAATGCTATCTTATAGTTCTTTAAACTTCCTGCTTATATGTTCTCATAATATTTGTATACTTTTCATAAGTTGGTTTTTTCTTGGAGTTTTGGTAAAAAGGATTAACAGAAAGAGTAATAGCTTCATAACTTTTATAATTGATTTTATAAATCAATATAATAATACTATACAATTTTTTAAAAAATATTTTTTTAAGCAAAGTTATATTTGGGATATATAGCATAATTAAAAAATTTGGCTTGCTATATTAAAATTTGTATTAGGATTAAAAGTAATAAAGTTAGAAATATTAAAAGGTCTGTTTGGTCTGGTTTGGTTCTAATCTAGTTTTTAAAATATTAAGTTTGAACTAGTTAGAGACCAATTTACAATCTTTGTTTAAAACTGGTCTAGTTTTGGTGATTTAATATATACAATATATATATAATATACAATACTGCAATCTTTTAATTTGTAATACAAACAAATTTGGCTGTATTTTTATTAAAAATTTTAATTTTTTTAATAGAATTTTAAATATTAATTTTAGCAATATTTTTTTTAAGTAAAATATTTAATTTTAGATTAGTTTTATAACTTTATTAAAAATTTTTAATATAATAAAAGTTTAAAGTTCTTGTATTAAAACTTTTACTATAAAAAATTTTTTTTTAGATTTTTTTAAATTTTATATATTTTTTACTTATAAAAAGATATTTGCTTTTAAATAAAGTTTTGATTTTTATTAATAAATTACTAAAAGTATAATAATGAAAGTTGTAATTTTTTGTATTAACTACAGTCAGTCCTCCTAAATGCATTTTTCCTAAATGTATATCTATGTAGAATTTCTTTAAATATATGTCTTTTTTCTGGCTCAACTTAATATAATACTTATAGATTTTCATCTCTCTAAATGCATAACCTCTTTAAATGCATGTTTTTAAAAAATTTTATTATAATTCCAATGCTATACATTTAGAGAAAATTAACTATATAATATTGTTTTAAGAACTATATATTTAAAAGTAATATTTAAAGAGTTTGTTAAAATTTTGTAAATAATTTTTTTAATTAAATTTTTTTCTAAACTTATCTATTTTTAGCTTATAAAGAATTTAAACCATATTGGCCAATTTGTTTTGACCCTAAAATAGATCAATTATAATTGTGAATTATTAAAAAATTTTACACAAAAATTTATTACAGAGCAAATTTTCACAAAAACAGCCTTTATAATCAGCTTTGTATTTATAAATAAGTATATAGAAATTTACAAAATTTATATTCAATTATAAGCCAAAAGAGGCTATTTTTTTAAAAATTAGCTTTTAAATTATTCTTGATAGTTACCAACTTATCAAACAATGCCCAACTTATTCTAAAACACTTAAGTATTTCAACAAATGGTAAAAATACTTCTTTTACAGCTTAGCATAGCTTTTTTATTAGTTTTTAATTTGTTTAGATATCAAGAAAGCTTATTTATTATTTGTAACAAGTGCTTTATTTGTTAGTTTTTAACATCACTTAGAAGCAAATTTTCATGTAACAGTTTATTAAAAAAAAGTCCAAAAACTCAAATTAGCCAATATACTATTTTTTTTATATTATAAAAACTAATTTTGCTAAAAAATAATTTCTATTTTTAAATATAATATATTTTTTTTTATCTTAAAAATGACTTTTTAGATCTGAAAAGTTTATTATTAATAAAGGTACATTAAGTCATACATATATTTTTGATATCTAATTTAAGTAGTCTGCTTAAAGATTTTATACTATCTGCTATATCTATATTTCAACTATAGAGATATTCATTTAAACCCTCTAATCATAATCTAATTTCAAGCCAATAAGGATTTCTAATCTAGCAAATACATGATATACACAAGTACTATATTTATTGTTAGTAGCAATGAGACACAACACTGACTAGCCAATTACTACTTAGAACACATAATCAAAGTACTAACCACAATATACCAAATTATAGAAGTGATTACAATTTGGCAAGACTAAGGTATATTGAGTATATAGTAGGACCAAAGAGCAACTTTTATTGAGCAAACACTTTTCTTTTTTATTAGAAGGTGAAACAAACCTATATTTATAATAAACATTATATATAAGAGGAAGAAAAAGAACAAAATTAAACTTTTTTCTAATTTAAACCCAAGCCCACCTTATTATGCTATCATTGTTTTGCTTCATAAGAACTATTTCTCTACCATTCTTTATAATTTTATAAAATTTCAAATCAAGGTTTTTTATTACTCTGTGATATCAAATTTAGTATAGCAAATTTTAATACTTTTGCTATTCTCTTCTGCTTAATTTTTCATATTCTATAAAAAATCACTTGGTAGCTACATGCTTTGGGTTCTAGAAAACTTTACATAAAAAAATTTAAGCCCAAAAATATATATATATTTTTTTATATACTTTTTTTTAACTTTTTAACCAGGCCTTTTTTAATGGATTTTGCTAGGAGCCAACTTCATTTGTCTTTTTCTAAGATTGAAAACCAGAGTGGCATTCCATAGCAGTAAGAATAAAATAGCTCTTTCTACTTAGCTTTTTATAGTGAATTAGCTTTTGTTATAATTTTTCTAACTTTTTTTTCTTTTTGTCCTTATTAAACCAAGATTTCTAAACCAAGATCTTTATGACATATATATGCTAAGCAAGAACCCCAAAATATATATGTAGAGATAAGGTTTTAGTTTGCTTATTTTTGATCCTTTTTGTACAGATTATTTTCATTTATAGTAATTAGTTTGCTTATTTTTGACTTTTTTTCTGCAGATCTTTCTAAATTTAGTAATTTTTGTAAAACCTTACCCTTCTATATATATTTTGGGGTCCTGCTAAGCACCTTTCTTTGCTTTTGTCTATTTTGATAGGCCTTTCTACAACTTGACTGGAAGCAACTTCAAATGTTAAGATCTTTAGTAATACAAATTCAACCCTTTTGAATTTGTCCAATTTACTCTTTATTTTAATAAAAAGAAATATTTTTTTTATTATTTTTGCACAGGTCTTATTTTTTATTAAACTAGGCTCTATCATTACAACTTATAGATAGTGTATTTTGGAAAAAAAAACTTTATATCTTTTTCGTTCTTGTATAGTATCTGGTACTAAGCTTCAATTAGTAGCTTATAGGCCAATCAGCTTATTTTTTTTTTCTTTTTCTTCTTCTTTATTTTGTCTTAATTCATAGCTTTAAGTATTAAAAATAGGGTTGTATTGGGTTTACAAAAGACTGGTTCTAGACTGGCCCAATCCAGAACTGATGGAACTATAGATAGAATCATTAAACTAGTTCTAAACTAGTCCTTGTAAACATCTCTATGATATTTATATCACCCAATCAAATTTCTTGATCAGGTATAATACAGATTATATGATATTTTTTTACATTTGACAATTTGTAATTATATCATTTTTGACTAATAAAATCTCATACATTTAGAAATGATATATTTATAGAAAGACTATTTTGGAACTGGCACCTGGACCAGACCAGACTATAAATTACTATTTAATTGGTCCAATTAGAGACTGGATAAACTAAACTGTATAAATGCATCTCTAATTAGAAATTCTTAAAGGAGTTAAATCTTAGAGATGTAGAATCTTATAGTTACCACCAAAAATATTAGTAGCAATGAGTCACAACATGAACTAGCCAATCACTACCTAGAATACACAACCAAATCAACTAATCACAATATATTTGATTATAAAAATAATTACAATTTGGCAAGACTAAGATATATCAAATATATGATGGGACCAAAGAGCAACTTTTATTAAACAAACACTTATCTTTTTTATTAAAAGGCAAAACAAGCCTATATTTATAACAAAAATTACATATAGGAGGGAAGAAAAAGAACAAAATCGAACTTTTTTTAATCTAAACCCAAGTTTACCTTATTATGCTATTATTGCTTTGCCTTCTCTAGCTAAACTTTTGGCACTGCTCCAAATATAAAATTTTGAGGCTTTGTGAAAACTATTTCTCTACTATTCTTTATAATTTTGTAAAATTTCAAATTGGGATCTTTTGTCATATTTTTAGACTCCATAATATCAAATTCAGTATAGCAAATTTTGGTGTTTTGCTATTAAAACTATTTATCTTGAATTGATCACCTTTATCAGTTTTTCAAGCTAGTTTATTCTCAAGGCAAACCTGCTAGAGCAATACATGTCCACCCATATATTTATCCAAACTTTCAATAAGATATATTATAGCTTAATCCATATATTTGAGGTCAGAGTTAATCATTAAACCTTATTATTATCTAGAGAGCAAAATGGGCTAGGCCGGGTTTTAATTTTAAACTAGGCCTGGTCCAACTTGGCCCATAAAGAACTATCAAATCATTGTGCGTTAAATGCAATGAAACATAAAATTCAGCACTTAAACTTTATGATATTGTATCACATAGCACTATATTTATGAGATTTGTTTAACATAATGAACATTCAACTTGTATTTTTTATTGCTTTAACAGGTTAAAGTCATAGCTTCAGATTAAGCTATAGTTATTGAAGCCATGACTTGTATCATGGCTAAAGCATAACTTGGGCTATACTTAAACTGTGGTAAATACTATATCGATACAGTACTGCAATAGCATTGCATAAATATTATTATGTAGCTACAGTAATAATGATTGTAAAGTAATATAATATTTAAAAAAGCTATACAAGCATTAATATCTTTAAAAATCTTTAATAGACTGAAATTGGTTTACAAAACTCTTCATCATATAATGGGCTTTCACATAATATTTTTTTTTATTTGATCAATTAAACATTATCAATCAATATATTAATTAATTTCTTGCTAAATTTTTGTCTGTATTGATTAAAATTCTCTCAAGCATGTAATTAATATACTAAAGCTTGACTTCTAATTTGTAGAAAGTGGTTTACCAGTAAGTAGATTCATTATTTTGATGAAAAAAAAATTTGAAATCATCTTTTTTTGTCAAAAACTTGTTCTAATTGGCTAAAAGTTATTATCCGCATTTTGAGATATGAATCTTTTGCAAAATTACAGTAAAGATTGCTTCAATTAATTGTAGTGCATTCTGCATGATCTTGGTAGCTAGCTAATCACATTGAAAGCACTATTAGTCTTTAGGTTTAGCAATTATTTATTTATTTAATTGATTTAAGTATTTAATATAGGCTGTTTTACTTACATTTAGCTTCTTATCCATATTAGTTTGTATAATCATCATCTGCGAAGAACATTTCTAATCATACAAATTAGCATAACCAGATCTGTACGGCATGGGTGTAAAATATCTCTATATTTAATATCTATTCCAGGTATGATATGTTTCTTAAAGAGATATTTTACACTCTATACTATATACATCTAAAATCCTATAAGATTTCTTGTTTGTTTAAATTATAATATCTCATATTAATATAGTTATGCTATATTTAGTTGTATACCTGATATTTGTTTTATCTAAATTCAAACCAATATATAACTTCTGTATTGGTGGCAATGTTAACTATAAAGTTACTGGGTATTATTAGGCCTGTATGGGCTTTTTTATTAAGCCCAAACCCAACTCAGTATTTTTAGCGGGCCTGGCCCAAGCCCGGCCCAAATTGTAATAGGCTTAAAAATATGGGCCCAAACTGGGCCCAAGCCCAGCCTGGCCTGCAAATTTCTAGATTTAGCACAGCTTATTCCAGACCCTACTATTATCTTCTAATACTCTTATTTGGTTTGAGATTATATAGATCCAGATATCCACTTTATATTTATTTTCTTTAAACTATCTTCTTAGCTTTCTCAAACTACCAATTCAGTTGGCTTAGCAAGGTTGGCCTACTTAGACTTTAAGTGCTTTACAGACTCTCTTCTCTTAATATATACTTCTAAAGTATATATTTTTTTTCTTTAGTGCAACTTTGGTAGCCAGATTGGTGAATTTTTCTATTATAGAATTATGCTGTTCAATTTTTTTAGTTTGCTAATTTTTAGTCTAGTTTAGTTTTGTAGCACTTTTATAATCCTCACTACTTTTAAACTTAGATTTTTCCAAGCCAGTTTCAGATTTTCAAGTTCTTTTTGTTGGTTTTTGGGTTTTTTGTACAACTTGTATTATACAAATATTTTTAGAATCTTCTAGTGCCCTAGTAGCACTAGTGTAATTAGAGTTACAGGTGATAGAACCCAACTTGTTAATAAAGATTCATTATTATAACACAAGTATTTTGTTCAAATCATCACTAGTAGAATTATACTTGTTAGCAAAACTTATTTCTTAAATTGTAATACAGACAAATTTGTCTACAAAGATTTTTACTAATTTTTTTAATTTTTAAATTTTTTAATAAAATTTTAAATATTAATTTTAGCTATATATAGGGATAGGATCGGCTTAAGCCAGCTCCAAGCTGATCACGTGACTCGGCTTGAAGCCAACTCGAGCCGGTCACATGACTCAACTTAAGAAATACATATAAAAGGTTCTCTTACTTGCATTATTAATGAGTCTAATTAGTATTTCTGCAAACCCGAACCCGAACCAAACCAACTTAGAGATAAGTTTAAGTTTAGTTCGAATTCAAACTGAACCTGAACTTAAATTAGAGTTGGTAGTGCAGGGTAATTGGTAACACCAATGGTGCACCAAATTGGTGCATCAGCTAGCATGCCAACGCAGATATGGTGAGCCAATCATATTTAAATTTATTTTACATAACAGTAAAGGAGCATATACGTACACACATACGTACGTACAAAAGGTAACTTATCGCAATAGGAGGTTATCTGCAAGAAATAGGGTTCCGCAATTTGATTTGATTTGATTTAATTTGATTTGATCAAATATTTGATCTCAAATCAAATTCAAATACAGAAATCAAATTCAAATTGACAAAATATTTGATTTGATTCGAAAATACTTAATAAAAATTACAAATAAATTTGATTTGATTTGAATTTGATTTGATCAAATCAAATTCAAATACAGAAATTTCAAATCAAATCAAATTCAAATTGACAAAATATTTGATTCGATTCGACTTTGAGGAACCCTAGCAAGAAATATAATAAGTTAATTAAACCCAAAAATTCCCAATGTAAACAGTGAATAAACATAAAATACAAGCTTGAACAAGCTAAAAAATGAAAATAATGTCTGAAAATATCCAAAAATATAAGGTAATATAACAACAAGATATAGTTGTAATATTATGTTTTTGTACTAGCATCAGACAATATATGCAGTATAATGGGTATACTTTCAGGTACACAGTGCACCAGAAGATCTTGTTGGTATATATGTAGTGCACCACTACTACACCACTAACCCTAACTCAAACCACTGTAAAAAAAGTAGTTTGCCTTTTATTTAATTATTTCAAATAGTCTTTTTATTTAAATATAAACTTTAAATAAACTTTTTTTATTTATTTTTTTAACCCTTTTTTTATGTAAAATTTTATTTTCGCAAGAATACCATGCTGACTTCTTTGAACCGCTCAGTAATTCCTTAAATCAGAAAGAAAAAAATAATTAGCAGATGCACTTGCAAGAATGCATTCTAAATCTTGGTGGTAACTTGAATCAGAAAGAGGAAAGACATTTACAGGTTTACTTTACAGAAACGCCTATTAACTTTCCAACAAAAGTTTAAGCAGGCACAACTTGCAAGAACACAAGACGTTGTTTATTATCAAAAATTAGCAGAGACAAGAAATGTCTATAGAGTATATAAGCAAAAAGGCCATTCGGACTTTCAATTATTTTGTGACAATTAGCCATCTATAGAAAATTTATCATCATGATAAATTTTCCATAGACAGCTAACTGTCACAAAATAATTGAAAGTCCGAATAGCCTTTTTCTCTTGACAGCACTCATATAATGCTATTACTATGAGTTGAAAAAAACAAACTTAAGGTATTAGTTTAGTATATAATATTGGACAATGCTCTTACAATCAAGTTGAAGAGGAGGAACATAAAACATTAGTTTGTTATCAAAAATCAACAGAGATGAGGCACACTAGTAAAACACTCCTGATTATCGAATTGGAATTGGAGTTGAAAAGGGTGAAAGTATTTATCAAAAGTTAGAAATTTTAAGCACATATTATGGCCATCAGAATAGCAAGTAAGCATTGTAATAAAATTTTTTAAGTAGTTCATGATAGAAATTATAGCATTTCTAATGTAAATAACTTCACATATCATCAACATTGCTGAAATAGAGGTAAGTTTTAAAACCACTAAACCAAAATTAATTTAAATCGAAAAAAATTAAAATTTAATAATAAAAAATAAAAAATAAAAGCTCAGAATAATTTCACAGCAACAGTTCAGCAGTTAAGCTTATATGTACGCTAGGGCCGGTATTGCCAAGTACAGCATGGGTACTATGTTTTATTAATTGGATATGTATGAGATTTTTGTAATAAATACCTGATAATAAGCTATCCTTTTGTTGAGCAAAAATTTTTCGAAAAACCTGAAAATAAGTTGCTCTTTATTTTTTTGAATTCAAAAAATCTTTTAAAAAAATAGCTTATTTTCAGGAATATACAGTATATTTTTCAAATGACCCAATATGTTATTTCACTCCTTTAAATAACTGATCATTGGTCATTATTCACTTGAGTCATAAGGTCATTTAAGGTCATTTACTATCTCTGAGGGTGCATATATATGTAATATAATATACGCACGCACTAATCATATTTAAATTTATTTTGTAATATAATATATACATGCTGAAAAAGTGATAACTAGTTTATTGAATGCTATTGTTGCGGCGATACTAATATTTCAGATAAGTATATTCTTGAATTATATCTTGATTGTTTGATTGTAAGCTTCAGTTGGAAGCTAAAGATAATGCCTTTTCTTAGGTTTTACTTTATCAGGTTCTGATATTTGACTTCAATTGTTAAGATTCTTAACGATTGTCACGTGGATTATGTGGTTGAAATTAAAATCGTGGTATCGATTTAGATCCGATTTGGGTAACACTATGGATCAGAGTTTAATCAATAGTTTAATCAATAGTATATATTTTTTATAAGAGGGGTTTTGGATTAGTAATAGATGCTTTTTCTTTCTTTCTTTGACTAGAATTTAGAAATAGGAATATATCAAGATCACCGAGACAAGAAAGGTTTTACTTTATACGACTTAAGTCTTTATTGAAAGAGATTTATATTTAACACTTCTACTCGAATTTCATAGTGATTTTACTATTTTTAGGGCTTTTGGTTGAAACCAAGAGAAAAAATTTGCTAAAGCGGATAAAGCAGATTTATCCTACTTATTGGATTTATCCTTTGAATCTAGGCGAAAGACCACCCGAATTCCATTAACTATGCTAAATTATACTTATTGGATTTATCCTTTGAATCTAGATCTGAATTCCATTAACTAAGTTAAACTATGCTATTACTGTTTACATATAAAATAATAATGAATCAACTAACATAATAAATAATAATAATAATAATAATAATAGAAAAAAAAGAAAAAATTATGGTGGGGACGACAGGACCTTTTACAATGTGTAATATAATATATATACGTATTAATTGTATTTAAATTTATTTTATATAAGGGCGTGTATACGTATAATATAATATACGCACATGCAAATCATATTTAAATTTATTTTATACATGTAATATAATATATGCATGTGTGTAGAGTTTTCCAAAATAACTTTTGTTTAGTTTTAGCCTAATATTATAGGGTAATATAGCAACAAGATATAGTTGTAGTTGGAGGTAAACATATATATGAAGCTACTAGCATTAGACAATATGTTGGTATACCGTCAGGTGCTCCACACACTAGAAGATCTTATTGGTATATATGTGGCGTACCACCAATACTACTTTCAATACAGTAAATGCAGGTATGATGGAAATGTTTTACGATTGAATATCACTTGTTAATATAAATTTTGCTAATTTTTAATTTATTTTTGTATGTTGTGCATGTTTCTAGTAGCCAGATTTGCCCAATTGTAAACTAGTTCACGGCCGTGAATCAACTTTGGAACTTTAATGTTAGTCGTGAACTAATTCACATTTGATTTTGGTAATAACAGAAAATTTAGACAATTAAGTCTTAGTTTACGGTCATTTGGAACTTTAATGTTAATTGTGAACTTGTTCACGATTGACTTTGGTGATATCAGAAAATTTATCCAATAGATTGTAAAATAAACTTACGATCGATTTGAGTTTGATCCATTTTTGATGTCTGATAATCTTGAGATTAGATCCGGATGATTTTGGTATTATTCAAATTATCTTAATAAGATGATTTGAATAGTACCAAAATCATCTGGATCTAATTTCAAGATCGCAAGATATCGGAGATTGATCAAATTCTTAATCGTGAACTAGTTCACGATCGATTTGAATTTGATACATCTTTGATATCTTGTGATCTTGAGATTGAATTCAGATGATTTTGATACCATTTGAATCATCTTATTAAGATAATTCGAATGGTACCAATTTCATCCAGATCCAATCTCAAGATTACTAGGCATCAAAGATGGATCAAACTCAAATCGATCATGAACTAGTTCACGATTAAGAATTTGATCAATCTCCGATATCTTGTAATCTTGAGATTAGATCTGGATAATTTTGGTACTATTCGAATCATTTTATTGAGATAATTTAAATAGTACCAAAATCATCCAGATCCAATCTCAAGATTACCAGGCATCAAAAATGGATCAAACTCGAATCGTAAGTTTATTTTACAATCTATTGGATAAATTTTCTGATATCACCAAAGTCGATTGTGAACAAGTTTACAGTCAAATTAATGACATTGATTCAATCATGAACTAGGCATTAATATTATCAAAGTCGATCGTGAACTAGTACAGTCTAGTACGTAGGTTCTGTGTGAAATTATTTACAATTATGATAATTCTGATGCTAACTCACCTTAACTACATGTTGTAGTCATTGAAAGCAGAATTTTTATAGTAACCGGGTGTTGATAATAAATGAATGCTTGGAGTTTAACCTTCAAATAGTTAAAATATAAGCTTTTATAAGAGGCTTTAAATATGTGATTTGGGTTTCAAAAGAGGCAAACAGCTAAATGTAAAGGTTTAACTGAACTGTATATTTAATAATCACATGTATCATATGATCTTACGGACATGCATGTCCACATATTCTCAAAACTAGGAGAACTTATTTAAGTCTAACGATACCTCAATTACAAACTGTCACTAGTAAAAAAATCAATTATTAACTAAATAATAACTAGTAATTTCTGATAAAAATTAGAACTTATTTACTATATATTTACTAAATAATTTGTGTCATTTATATATTTTTAGTTAATATGTTTAAATGCATATATTATCTAGTAAATATATAGTAAATAAGAGTAAATAAGTTATAATTTGTACTAGAAATTACTGGTTATTATTTAGTTAATAATTGACTTTTTTACCAGTGTGTATGAAAAAAAATATCAGTATAATAGTATAAATATAAAGCATGGTTGAAATCGAATATATTGGGCCACAATAATGGTCTCAATACATTGATTTATCCACAGATTTATAACTATTTTGTCATCAAACAGAATAAAAAAGAAAAAAATCTCTTGTATGATATTGTGAAAGGCTGTGGTGAAACCGGTAATATGTAAGAGAAACGAATACTAAAACTACCCAAAATTTAAATTTGTTAGGCGTGGAATAATTTGGTCTGAATAAAGTGTTTTAAAATTTACTTGAGTATTTTATTGTATTTTATTGTTCTCTATTGAATTTTTAAGGTATGTTATATACAACAATAACATGGATGTTATAATTACAGATAATTTGATAATTTACTTTAAAAAAAATTAAACCTAAATTTTTTTAAAAAAATATAATAAAAATGAATTATTTATATATAATAAAAAATATAAATAAAGTAGTTGTGTGATATTATTATGCAAAGCTAGGACAGGAAAGTATCTAATATTAAATGGTTTAGAATTATAATTGGTCAAACTTAATATGTAAAGAGCCGCAGCCCAGTCTAACTTTTTAAAAGACTGCTAGTCTTTGGACTAGACGGACCAACTAACAGCCCTAGTTTAGATATGTATTTATTACTTTTTGTTTTATGTCCATTCAACGCTACTAATTTTTTTTCTTTTATCCATTATGCTGCTGTAGGGTTTGACTTGATTGGTTCACGATAGTACTGTATGTGATCACAGGATATGAAATACATACTTTAATTATTTATTTAACAAGATAGATCTTAATATCCTAATACAATATTTATTATTCTTATGTAAATTTTATATAAATTGTAAGAATTATGCTGATATTTTTAGAAAAATAAAAGTAAAAGAAAAACCTTACAAATGTTCAAACTGTCCATTCATTATGATATGTACATCGGTCTGTAATAAATAAATCAAATGGCTAATAACTTAAATGGTAAGTTATTTTAAATGTCCAACACCATTATAATATTTGTTCGATATGTAATACATGAGTAAAATCTATATAGTACTGCATGCGCATGTCCTGTCAGAAAGAACTGGCAATAAAATTACATTAAAACACAATCCATGAATTTGAATATATCCTTTCGCTTGCTATATAACCATATACTTCATTCCTGGTATAAAAATAAATTATAATTTTGATACTCATTGCGGTGAATTTATGAAATACCCCAAAATTTGAAAAATTTGACTACTAAGTTATAAATATAGATTTTGGCTAAGATACGAAATTTTTCCCAAGCTAAGGTGCGTCGTTATAATAAATTTATATGTTTAATAAGGGTGGAGAAGATGGGTTAGATGCGTTATCAGTCTAGATCAGGGTCCAAAAAAACTTTTTGGAGTTTGGTATTGATTTATTAATATGTAAATTGGTAACTAAGATTTACTTTGGGTGCCAAAATACTCGGATTTGGTGATCAAATTTTAGCTAAATTTCATAAATTCACCGTGATATTCACCTGAGTAAAATTATTATACAAAATATGTTTTAATTACTTCAACTTGCTGCGAAGTAAGGTTAAAAACTTAATTTGCGCTATAGTTTCTTATTCTATTAATTTTGTTTATACCGATAAACTTAAATAAAATATAGATTACGAATGCTTTTTGAGTTCTTTTTCATAAAGTTGCTTCATTAAGACCATGGAGATGTTTAATAATTTCTTTATAAACTTGTGATTTGGCTGTTTTTATAGCTACATGTTTATTATTTAAGATCTCATTTAATTTATTTTCATACTTTTCTGCAAATTTATACCAACTTAAAATTTCAGCATAGTGTCTTTAATAGCGCGTTTTGTAGCACAACATACACTAACATATAAGTAAACTATGGACAGTCCATTTGCATTATGTTCTCCATATTCATCAATATTTATATTTATCATATCAGCAGAATCATTATAATTATTACGCGGAACAGTAAGTAATTCATCTAAAATTCCTCTAGCTTTTTTTAATTTTTTTGCTCTAGCAGAACTTCTAGAAGTGGTAGTGCTAGCAGACGCAGTTGAAGATGTAGGTGAAGGAGGTCTAGTTATTGTTGGTGAGGCGGTTATAATAGTAGGTATAGCAGGCAGTAGTGAAACAGTAGTAGTAGTGGTGATTGGTGTGATAGTATTAGTAGTTGGTATGGTGGTATGTTGGTAGTAGTTGGTATGTTGGTAGTAGTTGGTATGCTGGTAGTAGTTAGTGCTGTAGTATTTACTAAATAATTGAAATAAAAAACCATTAATAAATGTAATAACAATAATATCTAACATATTCACGAAATAACACACAGGGTTTAATTTCGAAAATTGGTTTGAATTAAGCTTAATTTAGGCCAAAAATTCTAAATAATGTCTGCATGTTATTTTGCGAATATATGGTAACAAATTTTATTTTAAAAATTGAAAATTATGAGTAATACCAAAAAAATTTAGTCTTACTCACTTCATCAACAATTATTTCACTTAGCTGACATTATATAAAGTTGGCAGTTTATTAGTTAATAAATAATATCAGCTGAGTAAACTGTTAGTAAAATAATTGTCAATGAAGTAAACAGACCCATAATTTATATTCGAATTTATAGTAAATCATTTTAATTTGGTTGCAAAGCTATGATAAACTAGCTATAAACTAGCTTTAAATAGATCCATGTAATTTTATTAACAATCACTTCGTGAACACTAGTTATTTTACTAAAGCTTATTTTACTACCAAATTTTTTTTAAAAAATTATATTAACAAGCTTCGGTAAAATAAACTGTCAATGAAATGAACTTGGTGTCTGAGTTAATCAAAAATATAGTGACTTATGCTAGCTATCTAGCTGATAAAATATAATCAGCTGGCTAATATGGCTAAAGATTACAAGACTTAATATATGGTGTAATTTTAGTAAATTTCAGAAAAGAAAATGAATAAATAGGAGCAAGCCAAGTTAGTAAGCCAGCCAACTAAAACCTCATGTTTTAAATCACTATAAAAATATATATTGTATACAACCTGATTTAAAGAGTCCTCCAGGGTAGCTATCACTCTTGCAGTGGGTAGCTGGCCAAAATTTTACTAATGAAACCACAGCTAATCTATTAAGTAAAAATATTCTCAGACCAATTTTGCTGTAAAAGACTAATTTTTCTTTTTGAATTCAAAGGCTCAAAAAAATTTTAAAAAATAATCTTTGGCAAAATTATAATTAAAATTCCATTCAAACCGGTTCTAACCTGTACTTTGAGTTTAGGTTTGATTCAGTATTATTTATATTTGTTAGATATACTAGTTACAGTCGTCCCTCTATATAGTCACCTCCCATATAATCACATCATATGTAATTATATTTTTATTTAGGCCAAACTATAATTTAATTTATAAGAAAAAACCTCTATATAAGCACAACCTCTCTATAAGCACATTTTAAAAAAAAAGTTACTATGTGCCCAACTGTGTGATTGTATGGAAGGATGACTATAGCTAGCCTGTAATAATAATACAATATATGTGGACTTTAAATAAATATTATACATCTCATACTTAGAGATAAATACATCCACTTATTTGTGCGAAAAATACAAACCTCTAAAAAGAAATCAGGTTTGAAAAGACTGAATAATAACTGGTCTTTTTAACTAGTCTTACAGTTACTCAGTGGTCTCTAGCCTAACTAAGGAACTTTCACTTATTACGTAAATATAGCCCTCCCAGAGTCAGTCGTTTGACACAATCATTTGACAATTACAAGTTTTAAAATAATCGAACTTGTAATTGTCAAACGATTGTGTCAAATGACTGACTCTGGGAGGGCTATATTTACGTAATAAGTAGAAGTTCCCTAACCAGATTCTTAATTAAGAATATAATATTAGTTATCTAATTCTGGGTTAATTTTTGAAAAGCCTTCAGTAAATTCTACACAACATAGTGGGCAATAAGTATTGGCTGATTTTTCAAAACACTTTTTGTGAAAAGAATAGTAGTACGACAAAATTACTATCGGTTTTTTTAAGCTAGCACAGATTTCACCTCGACAAATAACACACTGTTCTTGCGAATCTATATTTGTAAGAATTTTTTCAGGTGTTTCAAAAAAGATTATTTTATATAGAAACTTGTTTAGTGCATCTATTTTTGCAAGAGTATGTTAGAATATTTAGATATGTATTTATACCTTTCTTTTCGATTAATGAATTTTGCAATTTTTTTTTTTTTGTCTGTGAGTCTCATGAATCCATGAATTGTGAGTTTCATATATGCATATATCCTGCGTATAATAATTATTAGTGTTAGCTGTTTATTATACATATTATGATAATAAACAACTAACTACTAATAATTATTATACGCAGGATATATGCATATGTGAAACTCACAATTCACGGATTCATGGGACTCACAGACAAAAAAAAAAAAAAATTTGCAAAATTCATTAATCCAACTGAATCAAAAGAGCAATAACTCTATTGACATACAATTATATATGTTGCAATAAGGAGAAATCATTATAATAATAAAGAGGAGTTTGTTAATTGATTAATT
>CAJVPY010001276.1:0-20213 GCA_910591965.1 Dentiscutata erythropus | reverse complement strand
TAATTAATAAAATTTTATCTTTTATATGTAACAACTATTTGTGATTTGTAATTTTATATAATAAAATTAATTTGTAGTTTATAATAATAACAGGTAATATACAATATGCTGATGCAACTTATGTAGCCAGTCTCATACTGATCGGTCCTAATCAGTCCTGGACCACAGTCCGGTTCAACTTTTTAAGAACCGTCAGTCTTTGGACCAAGACGGACCGAACGGACCGATTAACAGCCCAAGTTCTAATAACAAGTGCATAAATAATATTTTAAATAAAACCTCAAAAGACAGTCAAATATGCACCAATCAGATTTCTTCAAACGATCGACACAAAATTGTCACTCGATTTTGATTGGCTAACGGCCGCAGATCTGCAAATTTTGGCCCACATTACATAATAATTTACTAATTTCCGGCCGTAATTAATTTTTGAGTTTTTCATTACAAAAATAGAAATTTTTGAAAAAAATCCCGCATTGTGGTAAAATTGACCCAGGAACAATTTTAACTTAATGGGTTTCGGTCGTTTCATTAGTATAATACCGACCAAATTTTTGATAATCGCTCTTAAGCCAATCAAAATCGAGAATCTTTTCGTGAAATTTTGTTGCGGCAGCTAGGGGTTATTAAGAAAGCTATATGTAATAGTTATTTCCTGGGCAGTTGGGTATAAGCGGGGCTGAAAGTCCCGCTTATCATATAGTGCCCAGGACATAACTGATTTATTCCCTGCGATCTTGATATAGTGACCAGGGTATAAAGATAGGTATAACATGCAAATCACGTTTTTTAGAAACTATCAATACATAACTTGAAATTTCAACTATAAACCACATCCTACGCTCGAATATAAAAAAATTCTAATTTCTAATCTAAATTTAGCGTAGGTTTTTTACTTTAAAATATTACACATATTGAAATTAATTTAATCCCTCGAAGAAAGATATTTCAAGCTAATAAAATCAAAAGTCCCTGGTAATAATATTATGTACTTTTTTTGAACTTTGAACGAAAATATCTCAGCAATTACCTATCTAATCCATATCATAGAATAAAACTAAAAGAAGTTTTCACCGATTTTAGGTGGGCAGTTATCGTGGTATTATCGATCAAAGTTTAGAAAAACTTAACTGTTGACTTTGTTTTAATAATCGCCTAAATTCTTTTTAACTTCGAACAATAATTTCTCTACAGCAAATCAGTAAAGTTTTTTTTTATAATAATTCCATGAATCCATAGGATAAAATAAAATAACTTTCATTGATTATAAAAATGCAATGCACAATTCTTACTAGAGTTGTTGGTGAAACTAAATAGAGCTGGTGAAACTGGTGACTATCTAAAATCTGATTGGTTATTGTAGTAAACAGCTAATCAGATTTTAGATAGTCACCAGTTTCACCAACAACTATAATTCTTACTGTAGTAGCCCGCTGAGTTTATAAGCATACCGCGCTTAGATTTGATTAGCCAATTTCGATGATCATCAATAAATGAATTAAGAACAAAAAGGGCGATTGGTTCATTTTTTAAAAAATTTAATATATTAGCCCTAAAATTTTGGTCGGGGTCGGTTTAGGTGAAGCTCTAACCCGAAAATAGTTACAGGTGTTTTCATAATTCCTTGGACACCTGATAAAAAATTAGCCGCATGATTTTTCGGCCGATCCGATTAAGTTATTGATTTCGGCATTATCGGTATATAGAGTCCAATTTTTAATATTGATATTGATATTTGTAATTCTTAATAACTATTATCTACATCACAAATTAAATTACATCGTTGGTCGTTCAATAAAATTTTCATAATCAATAGAATTAATAGAACCTTCATGAATACAATATGATAAAAGACCATTAATATACAATGCACCTTCTATGGTGAATCGTCTTCCTTGAACAAAAAATGTATTTTTTCGAGCACGCAAAAGCGAAATTTACTAAATACTATTTAATCTTATAAAAACAAAGTAGATGAATTCATACGTTGGGTATTTATTTATATAAAACCTAATTGTGTTGATAGCGTTCTTATGTAATAAGCAGGTTCATATAAAAAAACCCCCCACTCATTTGGTGTATACTGAGAGATTCGTAAAATGAAATTGTTTTTATTAGCTTCATTTATTTCTTTTTAGAGTTTTGAAATCTATAGAATAAAATTGTTATAAATTTATAAAATAAAAATATTTATAAATATACGAAATATTCCCTTTTTGTGTGTATATTCAAGTCAGTATATAGCCCAACCAAAAGGTTCCATCTCGGGTTGTAAATCATGCAAGGTTTTTCATTCATAAAGTTTTAAGATATTTTATATCATTCATGTTTAGAGAAAGTTTTTCAATACAGCAATATCTTTGAAAATGCATAAGCTGACTTATAGAAGACCTACTAGCACCTGAATGTTTTGCAATTTTTGGAATTGATAGGCCTTTTAAAATTTTTTCAATAATTTGCCAGCGAATAAGCTTTGAAAGTATCATATTTTTGAATTCAACAAGAGTTACGCATAATCTTAATGTATATTAGTTAAATTACGTATATTATATCAATTTTTGTTGAATTTATTATGCTGAAATAATAACTTAACCGGATCTGCCGAAAAATCATCCGGCTAATTTTTTATCAGGTGTCTCAGGAATTATGAAAACAGCTGTAACCCGACCGTTCGGAGCACTAACTGTGGCTATTTGTTCATAGACAGAAGTTCGTCTGATTGGCTAATAAATTCAATTAAATTTACATTATTTATACAGTTTAAAGTATTTTAGAAAAAATAATAAACATGTAAAAAGTTTTATTCGAGTTATAGGACTCCACCATTAAAAATAAACTCAATCAATTTTGGTTTTAGAGAAGTTAACATGGTAATAACTTATCTTTAAGAAGTCGCTATTATGCTAACTTTTCAAAACCAAAATTGATTGAGTTTATTTTTAATGGTGGAGTCCTACAACCCTAATAAAACTTTTTATATGTTTCTTTTTTGTTTATTCTACATAGTTTTATTTTTTTTAAAAAGTACTTTAAACTGTATAAACAATGTAAAGTTAAATTGAATTTATTAGCCAATCAGACGAACACTGTCTACGAATTTGTTGGAAAGAGTTACGCCGAAGTATCGACGACCGAAGCCTTGACTTACTCACTCGCCAAATATCACACGCCTCTTTCGATAGGTTGTCTGGTGAGTCGGATTAGTTGTCACGGAAGATCCCGTTTCAGGGTGGCAATATTCATATCGATATGAAATATATAATAAATCATATGATAATTCTCGGTTCACCGAATTTTATAATATTCAATACTGTATTATCGCTAGCAATAAGAAATTAGTATAAATAAGGGAAAATAGAGCAATTCACATGCAGATCAAAACTAGTATTATATAAGCTAAATATACTTTTTTAGACTTTTTAAAACTCTAACATGATTTATTATTTAGTTGGGTTTGTTGTGTTTGTTACGTCTGTCTATATTTTGTATAAATATTATATTTATCCTTTATATTTGTCGCCATTACGTAAATTCCTGGTCCACCTCTTGATAGTTTCATCCTTGGTCATTATACCACTTTTTTAAGTGAAGCTTCAATTCGCTTAGCAAAACAATACAGTAGAATAGTTCGGTATCATGGCTTATTTAACAAACACTTTCTGTTGATTACCGATCCAGAACTTGTTCAAAAAATTCTGGTAAATCGTTCTTATGATTATCCAAAGTATTCCCCTAACAAAAAAGCGATTAAAGAATTTTTGGGTGGTGCTGATGGTATTTTATTTGCTGAAGGAGAATCACATAAACGACAAAGAAAAATGATGAATCCTTCGTTCGCTTTTGCTAATGTTAAGGTATTCTTTTACAATCATCAATATTACACAAAATCTTTTAAAAAATTAAATTATTATGCTCATATTTAATTATCCTAATTTTCTTAATTTTAAGGAAATGGCCCCAACATTCGTTCAAGCTGGCCATAAATTAAAAGATTTCTGGATGAAAGAAATTGGTAATAAGAAAGAGAAGAGAATTACTGTTACCAAAATAATTCAAAATATAACTTTAGATGTTATTGGTCTTGTTGGTACGTGTTTAATCTGTTTTATTCTACACGTTAGATTTTATCAATGATGTTTCTAATTGTAATCGTAATAATAATCGAATTATTATAGGTTTTAATTACGAATTCAATTCTACTAGTTCAGATTCTGAATTAGCTCAAGCTTATAAAACAATAACTGGTCTTAATCCTTCGCTATTATACTTAGCTATTGAAGCACTCTTTCCATTTCTCAGGAAACTCCCAATTCCTTATTACGAACAATTTCGTAATTCAGTTAAAACCATTAAAAAAATTTCTGAGAGATTAATTACTGAACAAAAAAATGTTATTATTCGAGGAAATGATTTATTGTCTTTATTGGTAAAAGCAAATGAGGATTTGCCTGTTGATGAACAATTAACTCATGGTGAATTACTTAGTCAGGTAAAAATTTATTTAGATTATTAAAATAGTTTATATTAAATTTTACCGTATTTAAATTTTAAATTTATTAAATTTGCTAAGGTTATGACGTTACTCGTAGCTGGATATGAGACCACTAGCACTGCATTATCTTGGGCGCTATACTTTCTCGCAAAAAATCCTGATGATCAGGATCGTCTTCGTAAAGAAGTAGTTGATGCATTTTGCTGATCGTAATCATTTTCCAACTTTTGATGAAATTGACCATTTGAAATACTTAGAATGTGTCTTTAAAGAAACTTTAAGGATTGTTCCACCATGTATAGTTCAATACCTATTTCTTATCCTTTAATCTTGTCAATTTATTCAATTTTATTTATTCTACTTTATTTATTATTTAAAGCGCCTGGACTTTCCCGCACTAATACAAAAGATGAAGTTTTGAATGGTTACGTTATTCCAAAGGTATTTTTCCAAATAAGTTTTCATAGCTTAATTTATTTGATAATAATATAATTAATAACTTTAAAATTTTTCATTTAGGGAACTCCAATGTTGATTAGTATCTACGCAATTCATCATGATCCCTTAATTTGGGGTGATGATGCTGAATATTTTAACCCATCTCGATGGCTTGATCCTGAAATAAAATCGAAAGTAACAAATAGTAACTTCTTACCTTTTGGTGCTGGTCCAAAAAATTGTTTAGGAATGAGATTAGCTCATTTAGAACTTAAATCTATTTTATCTGTAATTATTAGAAATTTGGAGTTTAGATTAATTGAAAATTTTACTTTTAGTAAGAGACTCAGTGGTACATCTAAGCCAGTTCCAGGAATTGATTTATGGGTTTCAAAAGTAGATTATTAACCTTTCTCTCGAATGGAATTTTTTTAAACTATAGTTTTTTTAAAAAAAAAACCAGTTTATTACTTAAACTATCATGTAAATTATGCTGCTTTTATTGTTGTTTTTACTATTTAATTCATAATGTATATTTTTATTGAAACCCTTTATTTTGTAACTAATATATATGTATAGATTATTAACTGATCTATATATTTATGATAATAAAAGCAAATTCTATTTGAATACAGGGACTGCGGCGGTTAAGACTAAATTTTTTATGTCGTTAAGACAAATTCTGTGACTAAATTTTTAGCCAATTCTGTGCAGTACTGTGGTATCATTTCATGATTCTATGTGCATAGCGAACTTTACTGTGATTGGTTAGATTTTGTTGATCACTCGTGATTTTATTGGCCGATCGACGAATCAAATTGTGCGATGATCATAGAATAACGGCGTTAAAATTGATATTTAAAGTTTTACTTAAACATTAAGAAACATCATTATGCGCCAAGAAATGCCCTTAATACCTTTATAATCTCCCATAAAGAAGTAATAGTCAAGTTTATTATTGTTAGATCAAAATAAAATTTATCTATTCTAACGATACATACAAATCTTTTTCGTCTTTTCGTATATTATTAAATGTCGTGGATGATGCTGAAATTTGAAGGTCTCGATTTAAAAATATAAACTCTACCAAAATCCACTATTCTCTTTTGCTAACAATGCTAACCTAAATCCTAACCTTACCCTTAACACCTCAAAAAATTTAAAAATCGAACATACTGTAATAAATCCTCCAAATTTCAGCATCATTCGATTTAAATATCATTTTTGACATTAAATACCCAATAACCTATTGTGGTAATGCCGTCAAAACTTCACACTATTACTCGATATTCTAAGATAATTTTGTGAAGAGAAGTATATTAGCAAAGATTAATAAAAAAAAAAGGTCATTTTAAAAGTAAAAATAGTAAAAACATAGAAAAGAATAAAAATACCATCTAACCTATTGTTTATAAGCTACAAACACAAACGCCTTGATGAAATTATATATACTGTATAAAAAAAAAAAAAAGGAACAAAAGACAGTTAAATCGCATAGTTTACGAACTAAATAGAAAGTTTTGAAATGCTCAAAAAGTAGCTCTCATTTAACTTCCGAATTACCTCGCTGATTACCAAATTACTTTAACACCTTATAGAGAAGAAAGTATAGTTTCTGAATTTTTATACCACAACCTCTGTGAATATGTATTCGTGGCTGCGAATTCATTCTCATTAGTGTTCTGAAATTGGGTTCAGTTCGGTTTGGGTTCAGTCGAACCCGAACATTAAATTTTGCAAATCTTCGAACTCAAACCCAAATCGAACCTAGAATTTATGAACCCGAACTGAACTCGAACTTGAAATTTGGTTCAGTCTGAGTTCGGTTCGAAGTTCATGAACATGTTCGGGTTCAAATAATAATTAAGCTTTAAAAAAATCGTATGGTTGTGCAACATGTGACCTTGCACAGGACACATATCAGGAAACTTATCTTACGCGATTGCACCCGATATTCATTGATTCAACCTGTGTAATGTGAATAAGAAGCTAAATGAGATGTGAATAGCTTATATTAAATGCTTTGATCAATTAGACCAATGAACAATCACTAAACTTAGACTAAGAGTATTCTATGTGATTAGATAGCTATTGAGATCATTCATAAGTACTGTACAATGATTAATTGAAACGATCCCTTCTATGACAAAAAAAAGATAGCTTCAAACTTTTTTTTTATCACTACTTATCAGTTAAACTACTTTCCACCAATAATTTATGTGCTTGAGAGAACCCTAAATCATATGAATAAAAATTGAAACGAGAAATTAATTAATACGTATATTGATTGATAATGTTCAATTGATTAAATAAGAATAATACTTAATTGAATATCATGCGAAAACTTGACATTATATGACAGAATTTTGTAAGATTTTAGAGCTGTTAATGCTTGTATACAGTGTTGTTGACTGGAAGCTGGAACCTCACTGGACGTTCAGATATTTTAAGTGGTTCCGGTAAAGTTTTCGCTAGAAGAGATTATTTTACTGGAACCAATATAATACTGGCCAATAAGTTTACGAATAAGAATTAAGGTGATATCCAATCAGTTGCAAGAATACTTTTTATTCTAATAGTACATGTAACTTGAAAATAGAGAGTTATACAAGTAAAGCAAACACCCACAAATTTTTTATTTAACTACTATTAAAATTAAAGCAAGTAAAATTAAATCTTTACAATAAAGTTATACGTAAGTCAACGGATCAAAAATATGGCTAAGCAGAACATAGGCACCTCACAAGGCCCGGGTAAGCAAATGTGGGAAGACATGTGGAGATTGGGTGAGTTTCCAAACAGAGATCCGAATATAGGTGAGTATGATATAAAATTAATTTCTGCAAATGGAAAACATTGAACCTGGGCAGGATCAATACAAGATGAAGCAAGTACAAGTAAAAAGGAGAGCAGCTCCAAAAATTATGGCAGGAGTAGTCAATTTTGTTGTAAGAAATTGAACATAATCGCAACCTGATCCCGCCCACCTGATATTTTTATAATAATTACCAAACATTAACAGCCGGCTTGCATTATGCAGGCGGGAAACCACCAGCCAATACTATACATAACAGGCTCAACTGCTTACAGTAATGCGTCGGCTTGAAGCATATCCATTTCAGTTTCAAATATGCATAAATCATATCTATATTTGCAAATCAATAAAGTCTTATCCCGGTATATTAGACCAGATTATCCAAATTGAATCATGCATACAATACTTTTCGATATTATATTTTATTTCATTTTGAATTCAAAATGTCAATCATTTCATTTCAAACCCCAAATTGAGCTAAGTGAAATAATGTAAAATGGTCTCGATTTAGGGTAATAATTATAAGGGAAATCATTCAATAGGGTAATTCAGAACTAAAACAGGTTGAGTCAATGAATATTAGGTGCATATCGGGAGACAAGTTTCCTGATATATGCCTATTAGTCTGCTATAGATCCGTCAAATACCCAAGATATCAGGTATGATACATTATACATCTTATCTGTGTTTTACTGTTTATACGAATCATAAAGATTATATCACTTATACTAACTATACTACTGATATCACTGATTCCCTTCATCTCACTAATATCCATTGAAGATCCGATACGGCATATACAACGAATACAACATATACGATGAATGTATATCACTGGAAAACCTATTTATGGTAAGTGATCTTCATAGCCGCTAGGATGCGCGTGTACTTATTTTATTTGTGCGAGTGATACAAATCCAAAAAGGGAAATTAGCCAATTGGAGAACGTAAAATGTGATGATCCCGGATCAGCCCGACACGCGAGCAAAGCGAATACTTAAAAACTATTGTTTAAATCGACCTTGTTGGACTAATAAAAAATAACGGGAACGAAATTTTACATATAAAAAACTCATATTATCACTAAAGCTCACAACCCTAACACTAACCCTAACCCTAACGTCCTAATCCTAAACTTTCTTAGTTTTTTGGGTTTGTACTACTCGCAAAAATAAGTACCGTACACCACTGACTATAGTACCCCGGGTACTACATAATAAATGAAACAGCAAAATCAGAAGCAAGTATATTTTTTCTTCTACTTACAAAATTAATAATAGTTTAGTCCATGATGACAAAAGCCGTATTGTATTTTCTTGAGTTATTGTATTCTCTGAATATTGGTGGGGTGCAACCGTCCAATAGTATGGTGAGTTTATAAAGTTTATTGCAACCGTTCAATAGTAATACCAAAATTCAAATTTTGGTTTTTCTTAGTTGGTGGGGTGCAACCGTCCAACCATATGTGAACTTATATTGAAAATTAACGATGATATTATAATATCTCAAAATTAATTTTTACATTTGTAGAAACAATATAAAAATGTTCTGGGAATTATTTGGAACTACAGAATGTTTTGGGGGCTTGTTACTTCAGAGTGTCTTCATTTTGGTTGGTTAGATCTTGTCCCAAACTATAACTATTTTGATCTCACAACTACGCGAAAGTGTCACCTTCATAATGCAGTAATGTATGAAATCATAAATACTTATTTGTGTGTTGCAAAGCGAAAACCTGGAATTCGGTTTTTGCCGGCTCCGCTTTCTGATCCGAAGCACAACATAAATTATATTGTGTTTTTCGGGGTTTGATTTGTAAAATTAATTTCGGAAAACTCTCAATTCCAGGTTTTCGCTTTGCAGCACTCATTTTATACCACATCATATAGTTTTTTACTTAAAGAATTTTCTAACAATAGATGCCTATCGATAATTCTGACTTGATTGTTCATATTATCGGTCAATCAAGTTGCGTTATGCATAGACATAAGTGAAGATGATGTTTTGTTTTCAGGGCTTTTTTTTTATAAAAAATGTTAAATTAAAATTTAGAGTTAAGACATAATTAAAAACTAAAATTTAATAGAGGAGTTTTATATCATAATTATGAGGTCACAATTTTTAGTTTTCGTGAGGTTTTCAGGGGTCCTGGACATTTTTACTGTTTTTGAAATTCCTAAAAACTAATAATTAAAAATATAGATAGTATATATATATATATATATATATAATATACGTATAAATTTTATTGCATATTTTTTATCAAGACTTTTATTTTAGTATTAGCTATAACAATTATTGTCACGGATGACCATGAAATCGGATAATAGGGGTATTTTTCTAGCTTTTTTTTTAGGGTTAGGTTAGAATTTAAAGTTATAGTTACTTAAAAAAAAGTATAAGTAGATTTTAATAGGAGACGAAATGATTTTACGCTGGCAAAATGTTTTCGGCTAGGAAAATCCCCGTGATTTTCCGATCGGGCTAATTGTAAAACTTAGAGATGTGAACCGTTTGTCGATCACGGCCTGCATTACGGTTAATTTGGGCCGTGATCGGCAAACGGTTCGCATCTCTATGTAAAACATCTTTTTACTTTACTGATTCGACAGTTTATTTAATATTGAATAAATAAAGCAAAAGGTGATTTACATATGAATAATAACTGGCTAAGCTTTTCCGAATTAGCCCGATCGGAAAATCCCGAAGGGTGATTTTCCCAAATTACTATATATTATGAACCGAAATTATTTCGCTCTGACGAAATTATTTCTTATTAAGAAATTAATTTAGTCCGAAACACTAATTTATATTTTCAAAAGGAGACCCCACAATTAAAATTTCCATATATTAAAACCGATTAAGTTTTTATACGTACCAAAAAAATATATACTTTCAAATTATTATTCAGCATAGATTCTTAAATAAGACTCTGCGTATTACAATACGTAGAAATAAAATTTATAATTTCTCAATTACCGTTACAGTACATATATTTATTTTATCATATTAAATATCTATATATAGTTTAATAATAAAGTTATTAGATGTCTCGGCATCCAATAATGATTTCATAGTACGTAGGCTGGTGGATAATTGTAACTACCCTAACTTAATTTAATAATTTGTGT
Source organism: Dentiscutata erythropus (assembly GCA_910591965.1). Lineage (NCBI taxonomy): Eukaryota > Fungi > Glomeromycota > Glomeromycetes > Diversisporales > Gigasporaceae > Dentiscutata > Dentiscutata erythropus. The sequence continues at coordinate 9,337 of CAJVPY010001276.1, read as the reverse complement.
CCGGGTCTATAAAAGTACCATGCTTAATAAAGAGGACGAATACGTAAACTTGAACAATAAGATCAGATGGTAGATGGCGACACAGTACACAATATAAATAATATGAGGTAATTATAACTTCAAAGTAGTGAATATCCAATCACGCAATAAGTAGCAATAAGTAGCAATAAGTAGCAATAAGTAGCAATAAGTAGCAATAAGTAGCAATAAGTAGAACGTACAACAATATGCAGCACGTTGCACATTGCTACACATTGCTATTGCTGCATTGTACAATGATAACGCATTAACGTTAAAGTTTTAACTGTCGTAGTATTGATGACGTATTAATGAATTTTTTTAAATTCGTTTTATGTTCAACATTTTTACCATCCTTTTCTCACGTTAGTTTTAACGAAATATGTCAGAACAAGACGTAAAACCAACGTCCATTAATGAAAAAAGTGCAGAAAAGACGCCAGAAGTTCAACAAGTTACTTCTGATAACACAGATGGAACTACGCCAACTCAAGATAAAGTTCCGAGAGTTCAAATAGAATTCCCAAAGAGACAAAAAAGTTTTGAAATTCAAAATGAAAGTAGAGATGTTGAAGGTATTTTTTAATTTTTTAATTTTTTAGTTGTATAAAGCTTCTCATTAGAACACAAAGAGTTTACGCGTCAATTTTATAATAATAAACCCCAGAGTCGACACAAAATGACTCACAGAAATTAGGATATGATAATGAATCCAATAGAGCTCCAAAGAATATAGAATTAGAACATTTTGAGACGCGCAGTATTGAAGAAAATGCTGAACCTTGGAAGCATGAAGGACCTTGGTACACGGATATTACGAAGAAAAGGTGGTTAATCTCTATCATTATCGCATTAATGATTGTTGTAATTATCATTGTTGGTGAGTGTTAATGCAAATATGAGGTAGACTTCATCAAATTGATATTCAACATTGATTTAATCAAATTTTCTTTCATTTTACAGTACCGGTATCAGTAGCACATGCAACAAAATAATATTCCTACATATGATAAAATACAAATTTAGGAGACAAGACTTAATGCATCACATATCACGAATTTCTCTATCATTCATATGAATGATTCATTGTTTAATCGAAATAGAATTGAAGATTCTAAATGACCATTGAAATATATCCTAATGGTTGCAATATATGGACGATTTTCGCGAATTGACTGACAATCTGTGTTCAAAAAGACATTATTTTATTTTGTATAAAACATAAGGGATCGTAGCGTTGAATATTAATGATTATATTTATACGTTATTATCATATTATTAATCGAATATAATTGGTTGCTATTAACATATAATCTGACGAGTTTAAAATATCTTATCGTAATATCATGTCCAGGAACTCATATAGTGTAACCAAAAAAAACTTTATATGAAGACGTTGCTCAAAAGTCACTTTGATTAATAATAATAACTTTTAAAAGAAAAATTATCTAACAAGAGGCTTCTTACTGATTTTGATCTTCAGAGTCTCACGTACGTACGTAGATGATTAAAAATTGCTATAATAGATAGAAACAAGTTTAGTAATTCGTAACTAAAATTAGTATTTATTTTTACTATTCAGTCCTGACTTGGGGTTACTTGAGCCAATTTAATCGTCAATCTTTAATAATCAATTTTCTAAAAAATATCTTGCGAGTATAGAAATATTAATTAATATACAATATATATACTGTATATGCATGATCAATTCGTATGTATAATGGAATGACATAGCATATAATAAAGGGCAACTTTTTATATTTTATTTTGAATATATACTAAAAAAAAATTATTATTTTTTTATTTGTTAATAGGTGCTGGTTTAAAATTACTGGTGAAGAAATTTCTTTTGAATACTTCAAATATACTTTAAATATATTTAAAGTATTTAAAGGAGATTTTTTTGCTACTGTACAAATAATTTTAAGCCAGTATACTCAGTATTAAAAATTTTACCATTTTTTGAAAGCATGTACTGTATATAGAAATAATGCTATTTTTTACTATATGGCTATTTTAAATATGAAAATGTATCTTTGTTAATCGTATATTTCAATATTAAGAAAGCGTCTTCATATGAAATGCTTTTTGAGAATGTCATGCTATTGGAAATTCCTCGGGTATATACTGTATATGTACTACATCACGATAAAAGTTAATATCTAATTCGATAATATTAGTTGATGTGGTTTGTGTGAGCAATATTAATTATTGTAGATCAAAAATTAACATAGATTAGATGAAATAGAAATTGTTGATACTGTACATCTGAAAAATGACCTAATAATTCATCGCCTAAAGTTAAGTAAGATTCAAGTTAAAAATTTCGATTTACAAAGAATAATGATAATCTGAAATTTGATCAGCAAAATAACATGAAAAATGTAAAGATTTTTGAAAATAACCATATGAAAATACAAGATTTTATATTCATTTTTCTTTTGCTTCGTTAATAAAAAAAGGTTGAGACTACGTAGTGTTGCAGTGGAATCGTCCCAATGATTGTTGTAACTTGCCGTAACTATAATGAGTAATATAGTAAATTACGGTTATAACTGTATAATGCCGTAACTTACTATATTCCTTACATATATTACTTACTATAGTTACGACAATCATTGGGACGATTCTATTGCATCACTAGTTGAGACGAGCCGATCTTAAACTGCATAAGTGCGGAATGGTAACTTTGCATGATTAATTTCATCTTGTAGTCTTGCTCAATATTTAACCGTACCGAATTTTCGGACCACCGTGCGAACTGTTCTAAATTTGGAAGTGATAAAAGTGCCGATACATACAAGATACAGATTGAGTTTCGACCAATAAAACTCATCGGGACTTTTGTATGCTACACAGATAATAATTATTTTACTAATTTAACTAATCTCTGAAAGCTTATCGGAGATTTAAGAATTGATTATCAATTATATTAGCATTAATTAAAGTATAAAAACTAGATCCACCTAAGCTCTACCTCCATCTCCATCTTTAATCAACTCTCAAAATCTTTAACTTTTCTCCATTATTAGGATTACAAAAAAAATCAATCCATTTTTTTTCATTATATTTTATTAAATTGTCATGTATCATGATCATTCTGATCATTCAGTAGATACTATCCGTCGGGATAGTCAAATATTAGGCCACCTTCCAAAATTATTGGTGGCTAATCGCGGGGTAAATCTAATTTCTAGGCATTTTATAATTTTATTATCATCTTTTCAATAAATCGATTTTTTAATTTCTTAATTTAATAGGAAATAGCTATTCGTATTTTTCGAACCTCTCATGAACTTTCTATGAAAACTGTCGCTATCTTCAGTCATGAAGATCGTTTATCAACTCACCGTTATAAAGCCGATGAAGCCTATCAAGTAGGTGACCCGAGCAACCATACCCCTGTTGGTGCTTACCTTGCCCAAGATGAAATAATTCGTATCGCAAAACAAAAAGGCGTATCAATGATTCATCCGGGTTACGGTTTCCTTTCGGAAAATGCTAGTTTTGCAAGAAAAGTTGAAGAGGCTGGAATCGCCTTTGTTGGACCTACACCTGATGTTATTGAGAAAATGGGTGATAAAACAAAAGCAAGAGAAATTGGTATAATAATATATATTATTTCTGATTTTCTGATTTCTGACTTTTTATTTATTCAATATATATATATATTTTATTAACCATAATCCAAATTACAATTTTAAGCTATCGAATGTGGTGTTCCCGTAGTTCCAGGTACTCGAGGTCCAATTTCCACAATTGAACAAGCTAAAGCTTTCATAGAGGAATGTGGCTTTCCGATTATTATTAAAGCAGCAATGGGTGGTGGTGGACGTGGAATGAGAGTAGTCCGTAATTTTGAGACTTTGAAAGATTCATTTAACCGTGCAAAATCCGAAGCTTTAGCCGCTTTTGGTGACGGAACTGTTTTCTTGGAACGTTTCTTGGATAAACCAAAACATATTGAAGTTCAATTGCTAGCTGATAATGAAGGAAATGTAATCCATTTGTTTGAACGTGATTGTTCGGTACAAAGACGTCATCAAAAAGTTGTTGAAGTTGCTCCTGCAATTAATTTAAAGGTTCTTTTTTATTTTCTTTTCGAATTTTTTTAATTATGAAAACAAAATTATTAACCTTTATATATAATTAGACTTCTGTTCGTGATGCTATTCTCAATGATGCCGTAAAACTCGCAAAACATGTGCATTATCGGAATGCTGGTACGGCTGAATTTTTAGTTGATCAGCAAGACAGACATTATTTCATTGAGATAAATCCTCGAATTCAAGTTGAACATACGATTACAGGTGAACTTTATTATTCTATTTACTTTTTATACATATTTTTTTGAAATAAAAAATTTTTATTTAATGATTTTCTTTTTTTTGCCTTTGTTAGAGGAGATTACTGGTATTGATATTGTTGCAGCTCAAATTCAAATCGCTGGTGGTGCCCTTCTCGCCCATCAATCTCTTTTACAAAATCGCATTCAAATTTCTGGTCATGCTATTCAGTGTCGTGTAACTACTGAAGATCCTGCTCAAAACTTTCAACCTGATACCGGGAAAATTGAAGTTTACAGATCATCTGGTGGTAATGGTGTTCGATTAGATGGTGGTGCTGGCTATGCTGGTGCTATCATTACTCCTCACTATGATTCTTTATTGGTAAAAGTTACTTGTTGGGGAAAAACTTATGAAATTGCCAGAAGAAAAATTCTTCGTGCCTTAGTCGAATTTAGAATCCGTGGTGTAAAGACAAACATTCCTTTTTTACAACGTTTATTAACTCACGATGCTTTTGTAAATGGTGAAGTGTGGACAACTTTCATCGATGATACTCCTGATCTTTTTAGACTTGTGGGAAGCAAGAATCGTGCTCAAAAGATTTTGAAATATTTGGGTGATGTAGTTGTTAATGGAAGCAGCATTAAAGGTCAAATCGTAAGTTTGATAATCTTTGATTTTACTCTTTTATCATTATTTTTTAAATCATTTTCTAGATATTATTTATATTTATTCATATTTATTCATATTATTCGTATTGTTTGTACGTAGGGTGAACCTTCATTTAAGAAACCGTTAAGTATTCCGACTATCTATTCTCAAGATTGCTCTGAGCCCGTTGACATAAATAATCCTCCTAAACATGGTTGGAGATACATACTTCAAGAACAAGGACCTGAAGCATTTGCCAAAGCTGTCCGCGAATATAATGGTGTATTGATCATGGACACAACATGGAGAGATGCTCATCAGAGTTTATTGGCAACTAGGGTCAGAACTATCGGTAAATTAATCTCTCTTTTATAATATTGTCTTCTGTATTGTATTTTCCGTTTGCTTATGATTTTTTTTTTTTTCCTTTAGATCTCTTGAATATTGCTCCTCAAACAGCTCATGCGCTTGCAAATGCTTTTTCTCTTGAAATGTGGGGTGGTGCGACTTTTGATGTATCTATGAGATTTTTATATGAAGATCCTTGGGATCGTTTGGTATGTTTTTATATTTTTGACACAAAACAATAAAGTGACATTTTAAACTTATAGTTTTGTTTTTTTTTAAAAAAAAAAAATAATCATAAATTTTAGACCAAATTACGCAAACTTGTTCCAAACATTCCTTTCCAAATGTTACTTCGTGGTGCAAATGCTGTGGGTTATACCTCATATCCAGATAACGTTATATATGACTTTTGTAGAAAGGCAAAGATTCATGGTGTGGACATTTTCCGTATCTTTGATTCTCTTAACTACATTGAAAATATGAAATTAGGCATTGATGCTGTTAAAAAGGCTGGTGGTGTAATAGAAGCCTCAATTTGTTATACTGGTGATGTTACTAACCAAAAAGAGAAAAAATATGATATAAATTATTATTTAAAGTTAACTGAAGAATTAGTTAATGAAGGAATTCATATACTTGGTATTAAGGATATGGCTGGTTTATTGAAACCAGAAGCTGCCGAAATTTTGATCGGTAGCATAAGGAAGAGATGGCCTGATCTACCAATTCATGTTCATACTCATGATACTGCCGGAACTGGTGTTGCTAGTATGTTAGCAGCTGCTAAAGCAGGTGCTGATGCAGTTGATGTGGCCATTGATAGTAAGTATAGTATCTTATAGTATCTTAATTTATTCTTAATAATTAAATCTTGATAAATTTTATTTAAGGTATGTCTGGTATGACTTCTCAACCATCTATGGGTGCCGTCGTTGCTGCACTTGAGCATTCTGAACTCGGTACAGGTATTAATGTGGAAAATGTGCACGCTTTGAATGAATATTGGGAACAAGCACGTAAATTATATAGTTGTTTTGAATCTGGAGTTTTAAGTAGTGATTCTTCAGTATACTATCATGAAATGCCTGGTGGTCAATACACAAATTTAATGTTCCAAGCTTCACAATTGGGTCTCGGTAAACAATGGAAAGAAATAAAGAAGGCTTATGCTGAAGCCAATAAACTTTGTGGAGATATTATTAAAGTAACGCCTAGCTCAAAAGTTGTAGGAGATCTTGCTCAATTTATGGTCACTAATAAATTCTCATATAATGATGTAAGTTCATAATCTTTCTTTACCCGCCTAAACTTATTCCAAAAAAATACTTAACTTTTTATTCAATTAGGTAATTGAGAAGGCGAAAAGTACATCATTTCCGGTTTCAGTTGTAGAGTTTTTCCAAGGTTATCTAGGACAACCGTACGGTGGATTTCCTGAACCACTTCGCTCAGATGTAATTAATTATACATATACTTATTATAAGCTTGTAAACATTTATTTATTTACTTTTTTTTTTTTTTTGTTAATTATTCATTAGATCATCCGTGATCTTCCACGAATTGATGGAAGACCTGGTATATCATTGCCACCTTTGGATCTTGACGAACTTAAAAAGGATTTGAAAGCTAAGTATGGTCGGTCCATTCGTGAAGTTGATGTATCCTCAGCAGCAATATATCCCAAGGTGTTTGCAGAATATCGTGAACAGATTGAAAAATTTGGTGATGTCTCAGTAATTCCAACGAGATATTTCTTGTGCAAGCCTGAACTTGGTGATGAATTTTGCATAGATCTCGAAGAAGGTGTTACCCTAATTATAAAGTTTTTGGCTATTGGGCCTATAGATACAACTACTGGAAAGCGAGAAGTATTCTTTGAATTAAATGGTGAAACTAGGGCTATTGCTATAGATGACAGAAGTGCTGGTAATTTAAAAAGCTTTTACGATAAATTATTATTATTATTATTATTATTATTATTATTATTATTATTATTATTATTATTATTTAATAATTATTAAATATCTTTATTTAATATTAGCTGTTGAACATGTTCATCGTAAAAAAGCTGATACAGGAAATCCTGGTGAAGTTGGTGCACCAATGTCTGGAGTAGTGATCGAAATTAGAGTACAAGGCATGTCTAAAATGTTAAATAATTTTATTTGAATATTGCTAACTAAGAATATTTATTTTTACTTTTTTAGATGGAGCTGAAATTAAAGCTGGTGACCCTATATGTGTTCTTTCAGCAATGAAAATGGAAACAGTAGTTTCATCACCAGTTTCTGGTAAAATTGATCATATAGAAGTTAAAGAAAGTGATTCATTATCGGCAGGAGATTTAATTGTTAGGATAACTAAGTAAACAAATATATATATATTTAAACTTTGTGATAATGTTATATATAGTAAATATGTTATTTATAGTAAATATTACTTTTTATAATAATAAATTTTTAATTTTATTTATATAATTTAACAGTCAAAAAACATGTTTACATATAAGGGCTTAGATTACAATTACTTATAAATAAAATGAGTTAAATGAGTTGACTTACCCAATTTTATATATAAATTTATGCAAAAAAAAAATTAAATTGTAAATCAACCTTGTGTAACTAATATCATATGATTTACATGCAAACATTATATAATTTGATCAATTAGTTTTCTGTATTACTAAAGAAATATATATAATATTTAAAGAAATTTTTTTTTTTTTTTTTTTATTCTTTGACAGGTCTTGCCGTGACTTGACCTCTTAGTTTTTAGTACATTCAATTTATATACATTTATTTCTAAGACTAAATATAAGCCCAACTTCACCCGGTTGCCTATAAAGGTACCTAGGTGCAACTAGTGACTTGAATCAGTTGAGCTATAATCAGTTAACCAACCGAACCGAATAAATTTTGGGTAACCGGTTGAGAAAATTCTTAATCGGTTGAATCAATATGATATGAGAAAATGTCAAATGACATAGGAGAGAGTAAGGATTCGTAAAGTTCTGACAGAAAATAAATGAACATAATAGACAAGTAGGTCGAGATAAAAAATTAGAGTAATGCTCCGAGAATTTCCGAAGGCAGTGTAGATGTTAATCTTAATCGGTTGAATAAAATAATTAGGTTCAGTTAACCGATTAAGAGAATTTTTCTCAGTTCAAATCACTAGGTGCAACCCATTGCACTAGCTCACAGATAAGCTAGAAAAAGCACTCTTTTTTAAGAACTTGTCCAAAAGGGATTTACACCCTTTTGTATCCAACTCAAAATAGTGTTGTCCCACACTTTTTTAACCTCCTTTTCTTTTACTGATACTTTCTTTTCTTTAACTCTAATTTTGTTCTTTTTCTTTTTAGCATTGGACAATGTGTTATTTTCTTTATCAGTCGATTTTCTCTTGTCCTTCTTCTTTATGTTTTGTTCTTTTTCCCATTCGTTGACTTTAATGCATCTGTCTTTTTATACAAAGTCATAAAAACCATTCCAGATCATATACGTGGCAAGTTCTATCAAATCTGCGGTTGTTTTCGTTGAATTTAGGAGATTCTTGATTTTGTTAAATGAGTCAATAGTAGATAAGCCCTTAATCCACAATTTTCTTTTTTCAATCTTATCTACTTCTGTAACCCCAATTAAAATCTCATGAAGAAGTCTTTTTGAGCAAAGATATTTTCCTTATTTCATGAATTTGGACCATACTAGATCGATTGCTGAGTTTTCGATACATTGCCATATTGTCTTGTAATAAGAACATTCTGCCAAGTGATCCTGGGTTTCTGCTGTGCTATTATTGCATACTATACAATTGCTGCTTGTATAAATGTCTGGTCTTCTTGTCGCCAAAGTTCTGAGCACTGGTAAGTTTCTTGAAAGGTATTTTAACTGTGTTGCGAGTTTTTTACTTTTTTGCAGCGAGTTACATTTTACCCCTTTTGATTTTTTAATCCTTTTCCAATATGTGTGCCAATCTAATTTGGGGTTATTCGTTTCAGGTTCTATAACTCTGATTGATTCTGTTAATCA
>CAJVPY010001275.1:0-20225 GCA_910591965.1 Dentiscutata erythropus | reverse complement strand
CTGCTAGTTCAAGTTGAAGGGTTTTGGCAGCCAGGTTATAAATAAATAGCTTATCTGTCCCCTTACCTGGATTTGTAAACTATAAAATAACTTTCAATCTTCGGACTGACTGTAATAAAGTTTCTACTGTGATATTATATTATTAAAAAAAAATAATAATAAAAATAAAAATAAAAATATTTACGAAACATTTTTAAAGATTTTAAAGATATAAAAAAACTTTTAAATTTAATGTTATCTTGAAACAAACAATGAATCATTTTGATTTATATTATATAACTTCGTGAACTTATAAAAGTTTACAAAGGATTTAAATAATTAATTGATAATCTTTTTCCAAATAAGTGAGCCATACATAGTAAATTGTGGCGCACATATCTATATGATTTACTATATAAAATTGCTAAACCACAAATGCCACTTCATGACAAAGTAAAGTCATTTTTCTACTAAGTAAGTATATTTTTAATTTCTAAGTAAACTTGTAGAGTATAATTTTCTGATTCTTGTGTAGTAATATTGTTAAAATCTGTTAAGCAGATACAAAGATATTGCCACAAAATGATTTGCTGACTAATATAAACAAACTATTGTTTACATGAAATGGCATTTTTGACTATAGTAAAACTTATAGTGATATGCATCACAATTTACTATATATAATAATATATTGCTTACTTATTTGGAAACGAATTACTGTATATTACCGAATAGAAGCTACCAAAAAATTTTCAATTTTCTTCAATTTTCTTAGGCTAAACCACAGGAGTAGCTTCTATTTGGGTCTAATTTTACTATTAAAACATAATAACTGTTTTCAGATTTTTGGATCCAAAATTGAGGGTAGCTTCTATTCGGGGGTAGCTTCTATTCGGTAATATATAGTATCAATTAAATTTTTTTTTAAATAAATCAATAGTGTTATAAAAACTTGTAAAGCATTTTTCAATATTATGAAATATTTTAAACTCTTTTGCATTTTTTCTTAAACTTATACAAAAATATATATTGTAAACTATAAATTACTTGATTTATATTTTTTGTTGGTTTGTGATTTCATAAAAGTTTACAAAAGATTATAAAATAATTAGTAATATATTAAAAACTTTTAATTGATAATCCATCGATCATCTAGAGAATTTTCTATACTACCATGTAATGCAAATAATATATAATTAAGACCTGTATTGAAATTTTTGGGTTATATTTAACATTGCTGAATTTGTAAGCAAAGCCAGTATCAAAGTAATACAAGAAATAGTGCAATATTACAAGATCTCGATTACAAAGTTATAGGCTGTCAACCCTTTTTTTGATAGACTTTACTTTGTAAACACACAGCATTTACTATATTAGATTTCTGTTTAATTAGATCTATAGATCCGATCAAGTATTTAGTATATCTCATTTTTGGTTTACTTTATGACAAATTTTTTGGATATTTTTTAACTCTTATGCCCATAAGAATATATTCAATCTAGAAATAACATTTAAAGTAGATTTTTTAGAACGCTACTACCTTAACTAGTATCAAATCAAGCAATTTTTCTTCAATTTAGCTTTAGTTGAAATTCAAAAGCGTAAGAACCAAAAGTGACAACTGTAATGAAATATCAGATAAATTTTGGCGAACAACTTGTATTTGGATCTGTAAATATTACTATTGGGTGTAGAGATACGAACTTAGAGTCCCAAAGGCTTTTATACAAATTTTTTATGACAAAGATGTATTATACAAATTTTATTGCCAAAATTTCTTGTTTAAGAACAACTTTTGATAGTACTAATGGAAATTTTATTTACTTTCAGAATCAAACTCATCTTCATATTCAGGCCCAAGCTCATTTTCTTTGCATTTTGATTTAAGCTTGCTTTTTGTTGCAGTTTTCTTAAAAGCATAAGCATATGAGCCTATCCAGTTTTGTATAGTAGAAACTTTTGGAATATCCTCTTTTTCTATACTTCCATTTTCAACATATTTTAAGAGTTCATCATGCATGGCTTGTGGGCTTATTCTTTCCTGCCTTTTTTGGTTCCCACTTAAAAAAAAAATGCTTTAACATCAATTTTACATTTTTTTTGATCCTAGTACCACCCCTGTTGCCTAGCTTTTGTTATCTTTTAATGCCTACCCTTTAGATAGCGGAAAACTTATATCTATCTTACTGAAAAATCTATTAGTAAGTGGAGAAATTATAATATTTATTAGATTTTTCAACACCTACCTTGGAATTGCTATTATAACTATAGAGTCTAAACAAATTGATTTGGTCATTTGAGTAAAATGTTTAAGATGCATTATATAAGTATACTTGAGTTATTACTTACTATTTATCCTATTTTTACTTTTTTTTCTTTAGTTTAATCTTCACTAATTTTATCTTTTTAGTTTTCAAACAATTAGAATTATCTTTTAGTATATAAATCAAATATTATAGGATATGTTTTAATACCTTCTTCATTATCGTCTATTGGAATTGTCCATGTGGATTCTGGTATTGTATACTCCAATTTAGATGGCTGTAGTCAATGAAGAAAAACATTCCAAAGTTTATTCCAATATGCGGGGCAAAGTTATTCCATTCTCCAATATAAGGCAGCTGACGTGCACAAATATATCCATTATATCTACCATCAATTAGCCATTTCCAATAGGATAACTTTGAAATCTCTTTAATGGTTTTGACTTTAATTTTTTCTATATTATCCACATTATCATTACGATTTGGTTCTATTCTTGCTATTGCAGTGCCAGATAAATCTTTAATCACCTCTTTTATATCATCACCTATCTCCAAATTGCATCCAATCCATAAATATTGCTTTATTACATGTGTGATCTTAAAGTAGTGGTAAGTATTAGAAAATGAAATTAAAAGTATTAGTATCTCTAAACAAAAAAGAAAAGAAAATTTATAATAATACAGGCTACTAACTGCTACATAGTGTGAATCTATGATTGTTTTGCTTTTTCAGATTCTAGAAATAACCAATTACGAACTTCAACTCTGTACTATTCATGCCAATATTCGACTATGGTTATTAACTTGAAATTATAGTAATGGGGCCTATTGTCAGATATCACTTTAATCCATTTCGGCTTTTTCTTCATTGCTTCGAATACAACTTCAAACGCTGACGCTATAAACCATGCATCCTGCTTGGTATCCGCTAGCCAGTGATCATATGCTTTAACGTTTATTCCAGATTGATCTTTATTAAAAACCAAAATGGTATGTAGAGTCTAACCATGTTTTCTGAAAAAGTTACTTTTTGTTTCACATGCAGATTGGGGCAATATTCACATTTTATAGTCAGCAATACAAATTGCTCCATCGAAGTCGAAATCAGCCATTGTTGCTTTATACTAGGCATTTAGATATACTTTTCATGTCTGATGTGAAAAGTAATATAATAGTTTTTTTTTTGATTCTGTGATTTGTGGTTTAATATTTGAAAGTACTGATTTATCTATAAAATCTAGAAGATCAAATAACTTATCACATTTAAAGCATCTTGTTTTGTGATTGTTGATACATTCATCAAATACATAAAGTAGACAGTAAGAAATACAGAGATTATGTTCAATATGACCATCAGCTTTAACCATCAGCGCTTTTTCATAGTCTCGTCTCATATGTTGCTTAAGCTCTTCAAGATGTTTTAGAGTTGATTACTAATAAAAATAATTAGTAAGTACTGTAAATATAGTACCATTTTAGGCAGTATTCTTTTGCTAAATTTTTCTATTTTTTTATAGCAAACATTGAACTTAATGCTTAAAAATATTAAATTTAGAAATTTTGTTTTTAGACCCTTTTAATAAGAAACGTCATGAGGCTAACTTAAATTTAAAATTTTAAGCACTAGTAATTAAGCAAAAATATACTAACTATAGAATCTTTATTTTTAAAACTAGTTTGTATAATGCTTTTCAAATTTGTAAAAGTTTCATATCCGTAATCATTGCAGTTTATGCATAATCCACCAAGATTGTCATGGTATTTAAGGTTTGTTGAGGCGGCTAGCCGTGCTATAAAAGTAATTCTTTTCATACTGTTTGGATAAGTTTCACTAAACTTTTTTCATAATTTTTTTTTCTGATTACTTAAATATAGAACTGGTAATTCCGTTTTATTATTAACTCAATATGAACTCATCGAAACATTATCTAGATCCTGAAAAAATATTAAAAATTGATTTTCCTGAATAGTGGTAAGTTTTTAAACAGTTCTTTTGGGTTTTTCCAATGGTGATACATCTGGACCATAGAGTCGTGAATACTTTCTGGCTTTGCTTATGATATCATTTTTAATCTATTAAACAGAATGCTACTGAGTTAACAATTGAGTACTGTATTATTATTATATATTGTATATAGTTACTTACACCTAATTTTTTTCTGAGATCGTCATATTTGAATTTTAGGGCAATAATTGATAAAATGCGAATTTTACCATCAGATTCCTTTTTGTTCGATAGAAATGCCTCTTGAAAGCTATTCCAAAAAATTGTATTTTTTGAGTCTTGTACTAGCTGCATTGTAGTTGAAGGTTTATTTACTTGAATGATATTATTTTTATATAGAGTTTCTAATAATTCTTTGTCAGCAGCAGGGTTTAATGCTTTGCTCCAAAACTCTATTGATGATTCTTTTCTTGAGTAAGGTGTTACATTAGTATATTCGCAAGCAGTAAACATTGCCCGCCATGCTCGTAATTCATTGTTTTGTAAGCTATAATTAGGTGGGTAAATTTCTTGTAATATGAGTAGAAATTGAACAATTGAGCTTTTTTGTTTATACCAGTCAATAAAGAGATATAGCCAGAGGAGTATTACTCCTCTAGAAATCTTTCGCGATTTTATATGCCAATCAAAAATTTTTTCAAGTTTCTGCCTATCCATCTAATCATTTGCAGTGCATGTTGAAGGTTTACTTTTTAATGTTTTTATACATTTTTGAACTAGCTCATTTGTGATTCCAAAAAGATATAATCCAGTATATTTCTTGTGAAGTTCCACTCGATTCCAGACTTCATCTGGTGTTTTTCCCGTGATTTTATTAACACATTTTAATTCCAAATAAATTTCTAGATTGTATTCATCCTCTTCAATTTCAAGAACAAATAGATGCATATTTTGTTGATAATGTGCAGTAAATGAAGAAACAAAACCAGCACTGACTCTGTGAAATTTATTTTCATATAGATCGCCAATATCTGAAATTACCACATTGAATTTTTCTTCTATACGAAAAAATATAGGAAAAAACTCTATATCTGCAATTAGCTGATGGATAACATTCTCATCATAGAAGCCCAGAACATCTAAACCATAGTATTCAGTTTTTGTATTATTAAAAACCATATTGTAACATTCTTTAATTGCTTTTGATGGACTTGATTCAGTATTAGATTTAATTTGATCACAAAAACATTGAAAACCCAGCTTTAATGAATTTTGTTCATGCGTCTTAATAACGATCATAAAGTTTCTATTGTTAAATTTATACTCAATAATGAAGTATAAATGATAAGGTATTACAAAATTCTTAGTTTCAGTTTCTAATTCTAAGTTGACTGTTTCCCACCAGGTTCTAGACCAAATTCTATAATGCAGATTAGGGTCTATGATACCCTTGTTTAAAATAGTTGTAGTGGACTTTTGCTTTTTTGGCATTTTTTTTTTTTTTACAAATTATTTAAATTGGTATATTTTTTTCAAATTTATTAGATGAAAAGTGATAAGAAGAAATTCGATACTTTGAATTTACCAATGCTTTTGTAGTGGTATTTATATGTTTGCAGAAAAGATGTTTTCTTTTTTTAGCTATTTTTATTATCATGACCGAATTGCGAAGTAATTTTATTTGGCCGATGTCGATTAGGTTGATACAATCAGCCTAGGTGGATCTAAAAGTTTGGGTTGATCATTACCGCAGCATTTTGTTATTTTTTATTCAAAATATAAACACTGCCTAAACTTTGCCGCAGTAGAATATTATTATACCTACTATGAGAATCGGGAAATGATAATATTTTAGTATATTTTGAATGAAAAAATAACAAGCGATGATTGACCCGAACTTTGAGGAATCTGCTGGCTAATTCAGGTAGATGATCACCAAAAAGCTTCGGCTGACTATTTACGGGTTGAGGGCAAAACTCACTGAGGTTGCATTTGTTATGCTTATTATTAAAATAGATTAGTAATTCTCTGGATAGATCACTAATTATATTTATACAAATTGGTAAGTATATTTGGTTTGGCCGAGATAATGTACTTGTGATTCTAATTCTCTATTCCATTAATGTATTATGTTATTATAGTACTACTAAATTTTTTTTTTAATTTTTAATTTTATCATATTCTATTCTTATTTACTATTTTTTTGAGTCTTGGCTGCAATCTATTTTTTTTTTACAAACAAAGATACTACTCTCACGAATCTTATCATGAGATAATAGTATTATTGGTACTTGTAGTAACTAACTTCAAGAACTTAAATTAAACAGTATTCCGGTACTGTGTGAAGAACTAGATATTATATATGAAGTCAACAAATACAATTATATCTCTGGCCTTCAAAAATGGACTAATATGGTATAAATAGTAATTACAAGGATACGAAAAAGTATAGGTAAGACTGGTCAAGAGATTGAAAAACTGCCGGCTGCTCAAAGCAGGCTGGCTGTTAAATAGGAAAATGGCAGAATTAGAAGACTGTTCTGACCACAAGTGTGGTGGGAGAGGTTGGGTCGAGAAAAATTTTGTCACCAGAGACTATTTTGTTGAAGGGGAAAAAGAGTGTCAAAAGCGATTCTTCATTGTCAATTCCTTATATATTGATTGATTCTGATCGGTGGCTTTTCTCTTTCATATAATTCCGCTTAATTGATTGATTCTTGATCCTGACCTATGCCCCATGCCTCCTAACTCTTAATTGATTGGGGTTGTAGTTGTAGCACGTGGTGTGTAACCGTGACCAGATCTTTCTCTTTCTTTTTGATTTGTTGACTCTTGTCAACCTGCACTATAAACAGTAGTTAAAATTTTTTAAATAAGTGTTATTTTCATTTTTATTTTATTTATATTTGAAAAAACTTAAATTTTATCGATCAAATCGGCTTTCATTTTTCGATTTTCTTTTAAAAATAAATTCTAGGCATGATAATTTTTGGTTTGCATTTATAGATTGATTTTGTGCAATGTATCGCTTACTCTTTGGTACTAAAGTCATTCTTATTTAAGCGCTTCAAGAATCTTAAGATATATTATACACACTCGTCTCTAAACACTATGATGATTTTGAAATTAATTATTATTACTATTTGTTGAAACAATAATTTTGGTTTACTTATCTTAAAGTTTATATATATGTATATAAATTTATACACATATATTTTTAGAGTTTAACCCTAAATATGTCCATAAGAGTTTTTTGCCTATGTGCGATGACCGATAATACAAGAACTGCATTGTTCACACTAGATGTAAGAATAATGAGATATGTAAAATATGCTTAAATCCTAGTTTTATTGTGGTAGTTAAAATGAATAACGATATTATTTACTGTATATAGAAATCCTTAAATTATGAAACTATTAAGAACCAAAAAATGATGTAAAAAAACTTTATTAAATTTTCTAATTTTGTAACAGTAATAAACTGATTTTACAATTAATTCTAGAAAAGTTCATTTCAATTATTATTGAGTATTGTAGTTTGCACTGATTCGATTCTGTGATTAATCAACTAGCAAATTTTTAAATCTTTCATAGTATAAATAATGCTTAATAATTACTAGTATCAAATTTTATTTTATTTCAATAAATCAATACTGAACTTTTACATTTTGTTAATTAAAAACATGTAATTTGTAAAATATGATATGTAGTTCTGAAATCAAAATTTTCAGTAATTGAGGAGTTACAAGTCAAATCATATATATGTTAAAAAAAAATTTTAATATGGAAGAAATTATTAAAAAAAAATAAAAATAAAAATAAAACGCCTTATAGCACCCCAAGAATATATCTGCAGGTACAATAAAAAAAAAAATCAAAATATAGAAATGTTATACAGTATATCTAAGTTTTTAACTAACACTATTTTCTACAAAAAAAAGTGCCTGAAAGAGACATTTTCAACAAATTTTCGAATACCTTTTTTTTATATTATTTTTCATGCTCGTTGTAAGTGGACACAGAATTTTAAATCTGCAAGTATTCTTTATCCCTGTTCATCATGTGATAAGATTTTCTACAAAATCTTAATGTCCATGCATTATTTGGTTTATTTTCCAATTATTTATTGTAGCAGCTTATACTAAAATTTGGGGTCTCTATTTAAATCTACAATATCTACTAAAATCTACATATATTTTTTTTATTAATTATACTTAAATCCAAACCTTTTAACTAATGTGCCTAGAGAATGCAAACCAGCCAGAAGTCATATATATTGAAAAACTATAACAATATTAAATTCAACCCTTACTCTAATGTGTCTAGTAAATGATAATATTTTTTTCATAACACTAACAAAGGCCAAAGTTCTTCATTCTTGTTCACTTCGAACCATTTCTATTTAGGAAGAATTTTGTTAAAATAGAGAATTAAAACTTGCCTAAGACTAATGAAATTGAAAGGTGAATTCAAAAATAAATCTTGAGCCTCAACCTGCAAAATCAAATATTCTATTAACAAATGCTCTAAATCTATCTTTTTTTTAACATAATTATTCTGAAATTCTGTTCTCACTTACATGTCTAAGTCATTTCAGAATCCAAGACAACATTATGTTTAAATGGCTACTTCAGCAGACTTTAAATTTTGTTTTCTATCCTTAACAATATAAAAGTAAAAAATGATAAGGACAATATTATAGGATTCGAACTGAGAGTGCAAATAAGAAGTCAAATCATAATAGCAGACCTTTGACTCGAATTCAATAGAACCCCGAGGTTAAATAGATAACAAGGCATTCTAAATAAAAAAAGTATTAAACTGTATATTACCATAGTACATTGACTAAAAGATCCAAATCTAATATAAATTACTTGACATAAACTTTCAAATGATTCAGTTGCATAGGATACATACAATAATGGGTCATGTCGCGATAAAGAAAATCTCAAACACATATATGTTTCATTTGATCTATAAATTTGAAAACTTGTATTTAGTTAACAGAGATTCATGTTTTATACAAGTACATTTACACAGGAAAACTAATACATATAACTGAAGATCAAACTTAATATACTTCTAACACGTCACGAGATTAGCATATGCAAAAGAAAGGCGAATAATTTATTAAGCCTTGTCAAAGGCAAAAATTCTAAACGATGAACCATCTGTTAAGTTTTATAAAGCATTAAAACTTTACTGAAAGCAAATACTAATAGTATATATTGAAAATCTGTACATTTATAAAATAGATTTTCAATTAATAAATTTGCGCTATATTTACTTAATGTATGTCGATCATTTCATCTAGGTGATATATAGATTATCAATTAATCGAAAAGATATAAAAAAATTAATAATTAAGGAATTTTTTTCATCAAAAATATCTTTTATAAATTTATATATATATATATTATCACATATTTTAATCAATATTGTAACAATTTTTTTTATAATATATATTCTCTACAATATAAATCCAAATATATGTATAAAGTGTGTTGCGATATAATGTCATCGTTAGAAACAGATGATTTGCAAATTTGGTATGGTCATTTGATGAAAAAAGTAGAAAAAATATCAATAAAAAAAGATTTTTTATATTAACAAGTGCAAGAATTAGAAGAAAATTGAGAAAAAGAATTAAGCAAAACAATGTTTCACCAAATATTTTCACGTTAATAATATCATATTTTTTGTTCTTATCAGTTTATTATTATTTTTATTGTATTTTTTTATTCAAATTCAATATGTGTTAAATGTATTATTATCTAATAAACTATAAATATCTCTTCTTTTATTAAATAAAAAATAAAAATGAAAGCGTTAAAAAAATTAATTATCTTTTTCATTATTTTTTTTTTCTGTTTTACAACTTTACATGTTGATTGTAAAACTATACGATCATGTAGTTGTCATAAAAGAAAAAAAGAATTTTAAATTATCTTTAAAAAAATTAAATTATATTGATAATGTAACAACTATATAAATAACCAAATAAAGTTATATCATTATAATTAAAATGTCTTTAATTTTTTCAAATCTTCAAATTTCTATTAATTCTTTTAGCTTATCTTATCATTCTAGTACACAATCAATCGAAGTAGGTATTATATTAGAACAAATAAATCATAATTTTCAAAATTTTATTGTATGGTCTCCTAAAGGCGGTCTTGAAATATCAGATTTTTTTTTACGTGAATTAAATAATTCTTTTGGATCTGTAAAAAATTTTAGCAAGAATAATCAAAGAGTATTTTCAAATCTTAAAATTATTATTTTTTCTGTAAGAACAATACCTACAATAACAAATATACTTTGAGAGTTAGTGATAATTAGATCTTTGACTATTGTTAATAATATTAATCCAATTTGGATAATCACAAATGATTTAGAATTATTAAAAATTAGTAATTTAGAAGCAAACTAAACTCTTTCCGACGATCACTTAAACCAAAATTTCCCACAGAAGAAAAACACAAATTTTTGCTGGAGAGTTGTGGCCTATATAGTGGTTTGTCTAGAGGTCAACTGCTTTTCTAAGGGACTCTTCTATAAGTAACATTTGGCATGCAAGCCAAGAGCGTTATTATACAAGATAACTAGCAGGAGGTGCCCTTATATAAAAAATCTTGGTGGAGAAGAGGACTCTGCGGACTAACCTTCTTTCTCTATTGACGAAGCTATTAGGCTGTACTTCTTTAAAAACACTGGAGAACAACAAAATAATATGTTATTTCTTCAAACCGCACTCTTTTTACTTGGTCAAGTGGCTCCTTTTTACTTTTTATCGCTTTCCTGTTGGTTTTCCAAAAATTTTTGAAAAAATGTGGGGATTTGGCTTACCCCTTCTAAAAGATCAGCATTGTTTACATTAACCAAATTCGGATGGACTCAGTGGAATGCAATCACATGTTTGTTGTGTTGACTAATATGGTGCTATAGTATGGGAAAGAGATCGATACTCCCATTTAGAAGATTCCTAAGTCGAGTTAGTGTACGGAATGAGTTAATCTGATAGAGTCAAAGGCTTTATAATTGAGATATACTTTTAGTTGCAATTAGTATATAATTTTTTTCCTTATGTCTGGCATGGGCTATAATAGTGTATCATGACTATTTTTCTTTTTTTTCACTTTTTTCATCTTTGTTCATTTATGTTAGATTATTTTAGAATATGTTGAAAGTTTTTTTTCCTACCATGAGGTGTTTTTTTTCTAAAATGTTTAAATCTTTCATAAACATGGCTTTACATTTTTACTTTTATGTATGAATAAGGATTTTATTTGTGTTGTCGGGCTTAGATAGAAGAAGTTTAAAAGAAGAGAAGGTAGTCATGACAGGTGGCAAGGTCCACTGTTGAAAGCTGGGTCATATCCAATTGCAGGAGGGGTCCGGAAGGAGGGAAATCTTGCTATAGCAGGTCAAACATAGATACCAAGTTGGTAACCGGGTTAGTTGTAACTTGTAATTTAGGTAGCGCTAGATGGATGTAGGTAAGGCACTTGTCATTTAGAGATAGTTCTCATACGCTATCTGCTAGCTTGTTTAGAGTTTATCACTTACCTGTTATAAATCCTATATGTAAATCCTAGTTGCAAAATTTTATATATTCTAGATGAGTTGTACAAAGCCTAATAAAGTTATAGCATGACTGCTGAATAATTTTTAAAAAAAAAAAGTAATTTAGAAGCAAGTACTTTTAGTGCTTTTTTAAGAGTTTTAAATAATAATATAAAAACACTCCAGAAACTGGAGCAGATAGTATAGTTGGACAAAATAATTGGAATCAATTAGCACAAGCAATCACTAAAAACGCTAGACCTGTTATGGATAGATTAATATTTATCACAGAAATTCAATGATTATTATTATTATTGTCAAATTAACAAGAAGAAAATGAACAACATAATGAAATTAAAAAAATAACTAAAACAATATTCAAAAATATCGCTCAAAATAATGTTTTACCAATACAAGATAATGTTTTAACTAATTTAACAGTTTTTTTTCAACATATATTTGGAAAAATAATTCCCGAGATTTTTAAGATTATAAAAAATATTAGACTTGAAAAGAAATAATATTTCCAAGTATTATTTCACAACTATAATGTATTACTTAATTTACTATTGATATTAATAATACCAAATAATATATTTATTAATAAATTAAATAAAATTAATTACAATCACATTTATTAAGAGTTTTAAGATAACTTGTTTTCAAATTATAAACTAAACTATAAATAATAATTTTTTTATCATTATTTTGAATAATGCTCATATTAGATATAGTAGTAACTTGTT
Organism: Dentiscutata erythropus; assembly: GCA_910591965.1. Lineage (NCBI taxonomy): Eukaryota > Fungi > Glomeromycota > Glomeromycetes > Diversisporales > Gigasporaceae > Dentiscutata > Dentiscutata erythropus. The sequence goes on along the minus strand of CAJVPY010001275.1, from coordinate 7,726 downwards.
TTTTAATATTGAGTTCTACCAATATTTTTTTTTGTTCTTCAATTGATTTATTTGTAAAAAGTGATTAATTGGATAAATAAGTGTCTTTAATATCGGATAACCATTTATCGAGATTATTATTTTGAGTATCATTTGCTATATCTATAATATGACCAACTCTGCCACAATCATAATGTCCTATAAAAATATATATTAATATTCATTTGTTATATTAAATAATTTAGATTCACATGGGGGTAAGTCAATAGAAAAGGGACAAATTTTTTCTAAGTAAAAGTTTTCTTGACTTTAGGCTTAAATATCTTGGCAATTATCTTATCAAATTTAATAAATTTTTTTTTATTTTAATTCTATATAATTTTAAGATTAAAATAAAAAATTTTTTAGCAAATTTGATTAGTTAGTTGTTGAGATATTTTAATTTAAAAATTAAAAAAATTTCACTAAAAACGATTTGTCCCTTTTCTATTGACTCCTCCCCACATACTATAAACAATTATATATTGAATATTTAAACTTTTAATAGTGTATTCTAATAATGACATTGTGCTTAAATCATTAATTTTAAATTAATTGGCAATGTTTCGAAGGACAAAAAGTTTACCAAGACCTGATTAAGTAATTATTTCAGGAGGATTTTTACTATTAGAACAACCAATCCAGATACATGATAGTTTTTGTGTGATTGAATTGTTATTAAAATAATTTGGATAGTATAAATTTATATGTTTAGCCTATTTTTTATTATTTTCAATTAATTTATCAACTAGATTACTCATATTGTCTAATATATCTTTTTTATAAATATATTTAAAGAAATAAGTATTCTATTTATTACTTTTTAATAATAATAAAATGATTAATAATTTAACTGTCGATTATTTTAAAAACGAAAATAAAAATTTAAAAATATATCTCAAAGAAACAAATAAGACAATTGAACTTCTTCAAGAAAAAAATAAAATTTATGAAGGAATAATTGATACTCTTGAAAAAAACAATAAAATATATAAAAAAAGAAACAATAATCTTCAAGAAAGAATATATTATTTTTCAATTACTATTTTTAGTATTCTTTTTTGTTATTTATTATATGATAATAAATTTAAAATAGCATTTTTAACTTTAATAATTAATAGGCAATCTGCCAGTCACCTGGATAAAAAATTTTTTTTTATATATAAATTTTACTATAAGTGCAAATGCACAGTGCTTCTATCTAAAACTTTTTTTATATTAAGTAAATCACTCTTCGGCTTCTAACAAAAGTTGTAAAGCTCATAAAAATATATTTAATACTAAAAGGATATTAAAATTGGTCTAGTGGTTCTTGAGAAATCTTTAAAAAACTTCTTCTTTATATATATAATTTCTTTAAAAAAAATCGATTTTTTTTAAAGAAATTTTATATGTGAAGAAGTTTTTTAAAAATTTCTCAAGAACCACCAGACCAATTTTAATATCCTTTTAGTATTAAATACATTTTTATGAGCTTTACAACTTTTGTTAGAAGCCGAAGAGTAATTTACTTAGTATAAAAAAAGTTTTAGATAGAAGCACTGTGCATTCACACTTATAGTAAAATTTTTATATAAAAAAAAAATTTTTTATCCAGGTGACTGGTGGATTGCCTATTAATTATTTTTAATTTAAATAATATTATTTAAGATTATTTAAAAACAAATTCTATAAATTGTTTTTATGTTTTTCTCTAAAAATGAATTCCTTTAATAATGGTTCAATAATATTTCTTTGTCTTTTTGGTTTTAGAATAAAAATTTTAAGCAAATTCCAAGTTTCTTCAATTGTATTTGTGTGAATACGTCTAATTCTTTGTTGTTGATTTGGTCTTGAATGATTTGTTAGTATATGTTTCATTCCAAGACTTTCTAAATTTTGATAACCATGCCAACCGTCAGTATATATTGTTAATCCTAGTTTAATATGTTGTTTTATAACTCTTGTAATTGTTTCAACATCACGTTTTTCAACAACGACAAAGAAAAATTTTTTTCTCTAGATCTTTGTACACCACCTATAACCCAGAAATCATTAAACAAAGATTTATCAATCTCAACTATTATTCTAGGTCCACCCACAATTTCATCATCTGATATTAATGAATTAATAGCTAGATTTCTAAAATCTTAAATAAAATTACGAATACTAATTCTACTAATACCTATTATTTTATGAATTTGTTGAATTCTAAGTTTATAAATTCAAAAATAACTAATTAAAAGAATATTATTATATTTTAATCTATGTTGTGAAAAAAATGTATTTTTAAACACGGTAATCATTTTTTTACAATCTAAATTTCTATATCTAAAAACATTTTCTTTAAGATAAAGATATATTTCTCTATTACAAGAATGACATTTTTCAGGTTTTTTAATAATTTTTTTATTAATTAAAAACTTTATACATTCTTTTTCTTCAAAGAAAATTTTATATAATGTTTTTAAATTTTGGATATTCATTTTTATTTTTACTAATAGATAAGTTTACATTTATTTATATTGTAATTATTTATATTATATTATGTGATTTTTTTTTTAATCAAGATCATTATCTTTTTTATTTCTATTTTAAATCAGATCATATTTTTTTTAACAATAAACACAACAAACGTCCACTTTTTTTAAAAAAAACAAAACTTTTTTTTTTTTTTAACAAACAAACGAAACTTTTAAGAGTTAGTATTTTTTCTTTTTATTTTTATTAATTATATATGATTAGAATAATAGTGCTTGTTAAAAACATACTCCTTTAATCACTTTAATCATAAAAGTTATCAGTTTTCTTTCTTTATCAGCTATTAACTATCTATGATTATCTTGATTATCAATGTTATTTTTAACATTTTTTCTTTTGCCAGCTTTCATTTTTTTTATGTTTTTAACTATGATATATGTTATATATTTTGTTTTTTTTTTATTTTAAAATAAAAAACTAATATTATCTATGTTTTATAGATGTCTTTACAAGAAAGTATCGATGAAGTGATACCCATAGAGCATTGGGAGGTACCTATGTTTGTAACAGAGCCATCAGTATAAAAGTTAAGATTAGAGGTATTTTAATTATAAGTAGCTATTGATTGAAGGGTCTGAGTGGCTTCACTGGGTATGAAGCAGGTTGGTATTTGAGATTGTTTGATAATAAGTATGAAAAGTGGTAAAATAGGAGTAACATTTAAATTTAGAGTTGAGTATATAAGGTCCTGGTAGTTGGCATAGAAATTAATTGATTTGTTTATATTAAGTCTACCAAAAAACTTTGTTGCAAGATTTGTGTGAATAAAAATGGTATATTTATTAGCTAATAAGTTGGTATTAAGTGAACAATTGGTGCAAGGTGAAGAGAATATGGGAGCAAGTGGATATAGTTGTGTTGAGTAAATAAGATTGTGGCATTGCCAATGAGTAATGAGTATATGACCAGTTGTTGTACATTGGTATCAGGCTTTATCAACAACCAGTTGGTTGTTAAGTAAAGAGATTAGCCAGGGTTTAGTATATTGGTAGAAGTGGCCAGTACTATAGCTATAGTAGTTAGTAAGTAGAAGATTAAAGTATGAATGAATAGTTCTATGGGGAGAGCTAGAAATAGAGATGTTTTCTAGTGTAGTAAACCATTTGGGTATTCTACCTTTTGAAATTTTGTTTAGTCTTGGTGAAATGTGTTTCTATTCGAGCAGACAAAGATTGTTAGATGTAGTAAGCTGGTCAAGAAAAAGCAAATAATGGTGCCGAAGTTGTTTTTTAAAAGTAGATTATTGGGGGTAAGAAGCAAGAATTGATTTGAGTAAAGTTGAACCTTCCTGAATTGTAAAAGGAATAGAGGTGTTAGAGTTGGGGCTAATTGTCCAATTGATATATTTGAAAAGCTAGATGATTTTAAAATTAGTAATGTTTTATTAGGGCCTTCAATTATGAGAGAAGATATTTATGGAGAACTATAGATTGTTCTGTAGTTGTTGAATACAGATAAGTATAGAAGTGCCAAGAAGATGATTATTGTTAAGCCATTTGATGAAGTTGGAAATATGATGTTGCAATTGAATATCTCAGATATTTTTGATATTGTAAATTTGTGGATGAAGTAGAGTGCTAGTGGGTATAGTGCAGCTGAGTTTGGCTTTGTGCTTGACTAGACCAATATGACATATAAAGATTTTATTACAGGCTGTTTGGCTAAGAACAATATTCTGTAAACAGTATTTAATAGTAGGTATAATGACTATGTTGATAATATAGCAGGCTTGTATATTTGTAATTTTTTTAGAACTAATTGTTTGAATAAGTTGAGAAGACTCATTTGTAATTTGTTGTATTTGTTTAGATTGTTTGTTATCAAGTATAAACCAACACCCAAGGAATTTGAGTAGTTGGTTTGGTAGTTGTAATGAAAGTATTTGGTTGTTAAAAGTAATTGGATAGTGAGAATTGGAGATTGAGTTAGTAGTAAAAACTGATTTGTTTGGGTTTACTTGAATATTAGCCATGAAGTAGAAGAATTCTGCAATTGAAAATATTTTGATTAGTTCCATATATGATAATGCAACCCATAAGGTGTCATCCATATAGACAAGGACCAAACATCTGGTTTTAATTTGATTAATTGAAAAGTTTTTTAAGCTAGTGAACTATGAGCTTTGCATTTGATATCCAGGTATAGTAGAATATATATGGGAGATAAAAGGGTTATAGTAAATACGCTAAAGTAGTGGTGTGATTGTTTCTCCTTGGTCAATTCCATCTTGCACAAGGTAAAAGGGTGTAAGGCCAAGGTTGATAACAACATCATTATGGTGACCAATGAACAGGTTAAAGATTGTGTTAATAATTGAAGCAGGAAGTGCAAGACATGAAAAAGCATGATGCAGAAGAGTGGAGTTGACAGAGTCATAGACCTTGCTCATGTTCTGAGACAAGAGCCAAATTTCTTTATAATTACAGCTTGCATCTTCAATGAGGTTGTTGAGAATATGCATGGGAATAGAAGTACTGTTGTCTGAGAAAGCAACGTAGTTGTAAGGAAAGAGAATAGAGTGTTAAGAAATGCAGTTATACAATTATAGCTAAGGTGTTTAAATATTTTATAGCTTATGCTAGTAGGGCTGCAAGCTTTGTTGTTATGAAGTTTGGCAATAGTTTGGAGAACCTCTTCGATTGTAATAGGTGTAGTAAGCAAGTTGTACCAGTCTAGTTAATATGAGATAAAGGATAGTAATATTGTTGCCAAATATTATTGAAAAGAAGATGATTAATAGGCTTGTGTGCAGTCCAATCATTGAAGTGTTGTTGTATATGTTGTTTGATGTCAGTAGAGTTTGTAACAAGTTGGTTTGGAAGCTTTATATTAGAGAAATGAATAGGAGCCTTGTAATAATCAAGTATACTGTTGATTGCATAAATGGGCCTAGAAACAAGAGTTTCACATCTCTTCTCTGAGGCTTGGTTGATTTGTTGTCTGAGATGGAGTGAATATTCTAAATAGTAGGCATGGTATACCTGTTTTCAAACAGTATAGGCTTCTTCAAGCCATACTTGAATATAAGCAGAATCCCATGTTGAAGGTGACTGAAGATTGCACTTTGTATATGAATTAATAATAGAATATCTAAATGAATGTATTGCAGATGTATATCTGACTAGTTAGTATTAGAGCAAATTGTTTTGATGAGGTGGCTGAGTTTTTTAAGTCCTGTATAGAGTGCAGTACAGTGTGGGCTATACTTATAATTATAGCTATGTTTGCGTATGACTTTGTTAGAAACCTTTTTAATTGCAGCCTGTATAATATAGTGCTAGATCTTGTACCAGATGCTATCAATGCTAATGGTAGAGTCAGTGGAGGTAGGAATACGATGTCATTGAAAAAGTTCAGTGGCAAAGTTAGAGAACTCTAGCCAGTGATTAGGAGATGTTGATTTATAGTTAAAAATTTGGCAACAGATATTGGTATGTAAATGAGATGGTTTGCTATATGCATTTGGAAAAGTTCAGGTAGTAGAATGTAGTACTCGTACCCTAAGGTATCATAACCAGTTAACTGTTAGGTTATCCGGATAACCTGACTATAAAATTTACTATGAGTTACACAATTAGGATATCCGGTTAATTTAAGAGATAACCTAGGATAATATAAGGTAAAGTATAGTCACAACAACAATATTGATATGTTGTATATCAAATTAATAACTGTATACAAGTTCATTTCATAGACAAATAGTATTTGCTGATAGCTTATTTTACAAATAAATTATTTTTCAAATTGCGCTAACCTTAGCGACATTGACTAAAAAATAATTTGTCTATAAAATGTACTGTTTATGAATGAACTTGTCTGCAAATTAATCGACTGTTTTATACTAATATAAATAATCGGTCTTCCACGTAGGTTGCAGATTTACAGTTTTTTTAGCATTTTTATTTAATCCTATAATTGATTAGCCAATAATCTACGTAGATAAACTAATTACATGATATCCTGATATAATCTAGAGTATAATCATTATCCTTTTATTTCAATAGGATATAAAACTGGTTATTGGATTTTATTAAAGGGTATAGCCTTTCGGATAAAGAGTTATCTGGGTATGACCACTAGTAGAGAGCATGAGGTGGTCATTAAGTATACTTGTTTTACTATTATTTAGATTGTAAGCAAGGAAAAATTGAATGTTGAATGAGTTAGTCCAAATATAGTTAATTCTGCTATACTGGTCGAAATTTTTTAATATAATAGGCTGATACAAAAGTGATTTATATAAAAACAAATAATTATGAAGAAGCATATATCTATTTATCTAATGAAACCTGTCTACTTCCAAATCACTTCGTTCCTCTGTTTCAAGACTTACTATGCTAGTTCAGATATACTCTTCTCAAATCTTATACACAAACTACAAATAATAACTCTTTCATACCAACTCCTATTGATGACTCTCTCTTTATTAACTCATCTGCATCTTTACAAATATCTGCTCCTATCTTATACAATACTAACCTCTACATCCCACCAAGTCTTATCAAACCCCTCCACACCCTCCCCCAAACTTGTCCTTCATCATCTATTAATTCATCAACTCCACTAGCTAACAATCATGACTTGCATCTTACTAATAGCTACACATAATATTTGGGGCTTCAACACTCTTTCCAAAAGACAAATTTGGCAAGATTATTGTATCTACCACAATATCACAATAGCCAGTATTATTGAAACAAAAATTTCACATAAAACAAAACTATCCTTTTGTAACAACAATCTTTATACTTACTACTGGGCAAACTTTGACAACTCTGCTAAAGGGTTTGCTATTATGATATGCAGTTTTCTTAAACCTCATGTATATAGTTGTCAAACACACCCTGGTGGTGCAATCGCACTTGATCTTTTCTTTAAAAACCCTATTAAGCTCTGAATTATATCCATGTATCTCTCTTCTACTGACTCCTCTCAAAGAAATGCCACCCAAAACACTGTCATTAGCTGGATTTTGCAAGCCCAACAGCAAAAATTGTTCTTAGTGACTTCAATACACATGACAATATATTCAGCTTTGCAAGATTCAAACTTATTAACTTTCTACACTGTTCAAACATGTTTGATATTAGCTTTTACTCAAACAATATCTTACATATTTGGTCTAACAATACAAGCTCTAGCACAGGTTGAAATCAAAAATATCTTCCCTGTATCTTCAAATAATCAG
>CAJVPY010001274.1:0-20229 GCA_910591965.1 Dentiscutata erythropus | reverse complement strand
TATTGTAAAATAGTTTTTTTATATGTTGCACACCGGGTGAAAAGTCAGTCGTGTAACATCGACGGTCGCTCCTGTAGGGCTAGGTGCTGCGAAAAGGGACGAAATTGACAATTTTTTCAAAAGATTTTTTTTTTACATAAATCAATTTAAAATAATATTAGGATCATTTTTCACTTAAGACACAGTAGTTGTGTTAATAAAATTTTGAAATATAGCTTCTAAAAGTTTGTATTTCTTATGATCTATTATAAGATTTACAACATAAAAATTGATTTTCTGAAGATCTTTGTTTTTGTCAATTTCGTTCCTTTTCGCAGCACCTAGCCCATATCTTTTTGCAAAGCGCAATAATTAAAATATGTTTGCAAAAATTATGTACATGATTTTCAAAATTCATGCGCATGACATTACTAGTTCTAATAATAACAGAAAGGTTTGAATATTTGTTTAAAGGTAGCTTTTATGTAATAAAACGAGCAATAAACTAATAATTTGGAATTTATCATAATAATGGGAAATAATAATAATAATGGGTAATACGTAATAATTATTATTAATATGTTAGTGCATTTATCTAATTAGTCTAACAATCAGTCCGTCCAGTTCATACAGATCGGTCCTAATCAGCCCAGCCCTGAGCTGCAGTCCGGACTAACTTTTTAAAAGACTGCCAGTCTTTGGACCAAGATGGACCGAACAGATCAATTAACATCATTATGTATTTTAATACTTTTTTGCTTATGCTCATTCAACACTACTGTTATTTCTTTTTTCCTTTTTTCTCTCAATTATGCTGCAGTAGGGTTTGACTCGATTGGTTAATGATGGTATGTGATCACAGGTTACGAAATATACACTTTATTACTTATTTAGCAAAATTTAGCAAAATAGATTTAATATTCTGATATGATGATTATTATTTTTATGTAAATTTTATATAAATTGTAAGAATAGCGTGGATATTATTAGAACATGATCATATAACATAGCATTATTCTCAAGGTTTTGATGAGAAATCATAAGATTTTATCAACATTATAAATATTATTTCTCAATAAGCTTTAGCAAAGGGTAAACAGATCAAGCTAAGGTCAATAAGAATTTTGTGATATTTTTTATGTATTAAGAAATACCTTTACTCAAATGATTACTATATTTGTTTGACAAATATACACTCTGGTTATTTTATTTAGCAGGAAGGGATACGTGTTATTTTACCAACAATCACTTTACAGACAGCTTAGTTTGTCAACAATCAATTCACAGACAAGTTCATTTTACCAACAATTATTTTACTAACAGCTCATTTCACCAACAAGCATTTTTTTATAAATTACACTAACTTTAACTCTAATTCTAACCTGAACTAACAACAATAACTAGAATTACTTTGTTGGTGAAATGTTTTCAGCGAAATAATTGTTGGTGAAATGAGCTTTGCTGTGAATTAAGTGTTGGTGAATTAAGCTGTCTGTGAAGTGATTGTTGGCGAAATGCACACACCAACAAGAAGCTATTTTTCACAGACATATTAAAGATATAATATACAAAATTATAAAGCATAATAAATTTAACAATATACTGCAAGTTTATTGTGAAGGCAAACACTCTAAGCCATGCTTTATTTGATCAATTTCTGTTGCAACCAGTAAAAACAAAATCATTTTACAATATCACAAAAATTACAAGTATATACTAAACTATTTAAGTAAAAGATGAAAAAAGGCAAAAATAAAATGAATTAGTTGTACTGGGTTGTAAAAAAAAATTCTTAAAATGTCTAAGTTTTCTATTCATTATTAAAGTATTAGTTTTTATACAATATTTGCATATGATATATGGGGCTATCAAATAGTTAGTAACTTAAACACTGAGTATTTTAAATATACAACACTAATATAAATTCATGCTTAAACTTTTTTTTACTAATAAAGATAATATTCATATTATAGTGCATGAGTAAAATATAGATACATGTTTTGTTAGAAAGAACAAATACAACAAAATCACATTAAAATGTAATCCAATCAGATTCATAATTTGAATACACTATTTTACTTACCATATAACCAAGCACTTCATTGCACCCTATTTCTGATACTATGCTGTAGATCTACAGCTTAGGCATTTATATCAATCATTAATTGCTTTTGTAATAGTAAAAATATAGAACAACTTAGGATAATTAAAACAATTTCAGAATTCAGAACATTTAAAAAGAAATCTTTTTATTTTAAAATAATCCGAAAACAAACTTTATTCCCAGCTATAAGAAATAACCTTGGCTAAACCGTAAATAAAAAATTAAGATCTTTCACTAGCTTTAATAATGATTACTATTCATAAATTAAGTAAATTTACTATACATTATCTTAAATTTAAAGATTATTTTTAAACAAATTTAACAGTATTTCTGTATCTATCAATATATTAATTAAATATTAATTCTGTATCAACAGTAATTCCATATTTATTAAATATATTAATTAAGTATTAATTCTGTATCAACATAATTCCATATCTATTCAATATATTAATCAAGTATTAATTCTGTAACAACAATAATTGCGTATCTATTCAATATATTAATCAAGTATTAATGCTGTAGCAACAATAATTCTGTATCTATTCAGTATATTAATTAAGTATTAAATCTGTAGCAATGGCAATTCCATATCTATTCAATATATTAATTCTTTATCAACAGTAATTCTGAATCTATTTAATATATTTATTCAGATATGTATATTATCTGTAATTATCTTTATTGTTTTTGTAATTATTTTTTCATAGGGATGCTTTTTATTTCAACAATAATGACCATAATTACTTTGTATGTGAACTGAGCTGTTATAAAAATATACTGTCTATGAAATAAACTTGTTAGTAATTGGTAAAATAATTTTGTCTGTAAATTAATTGTCATGAAATAAGTTGTCTATATAGTGATTATTGGCAAATAATACAGAATAATGAACGATAATATCAGTAAATAAATCAAATATTTATAAGATATTTGGGACTGCTTCTGCTGCCCAAACCATCTTACAGATTAGTGCTCCGAATCGGGTCAGGTCAACCCGAAATTTCAGGTCGGGTTCAGATTAGAAATTTCTGACCCGAAAATTTTGGATTGGATTCAGGTTGAACATCAACCCAAACTGAACTTGATCTGACCCAACCTGAAATATGCAATTTAGAAATATGCGAAATTAGCATTTTGTGTTTTTTTTTTGGTTCTAATAGCAAGTGCATATGTATTTTTAAATTTTAAATAAAGCCTCAAAAGGTAGTCAAGTATGCACCAATCAGATTCCTTCAAACAATTGACACAAAATTGTTACTCGATTTTGATTGGTTAATGGCTACAGACCTGCAAATTTTGGCCCACATTATATAATTGTTACTAATTTCTGACCGTTATTAGCTTTTGATTTTTTCATTATAAAAATAGAAAATTTTAGAAAATAATCCCGCATTATAGTAAAATTGATCTAAGAACAATTTTCACTTAATAGGCTCTGTGGTTGCATTAGTAGAACTTTGAGTAATTCCAGTCAAATTTTTTGATTATCGCTCTTAGCCAATCAAACCTCAGAATCTGCTATGAAATTTTGTTGTGGCAGCTAGAGTTATTAAGAGGTTTAATGTAAATATTATATTTTTTAAAAAACTGTTGATATGTAACTTGAAATTTTGACTATTAAATGAAACCATATTCTCGCTAGCATACTGGAAGTTCATTTTGATTGGTTAAATTAAGGATAAATTTAATTGGTGAAGATCTTTTTTTATATTGTCAATTGTAATTTTTTGTATCTTTAATAAGTAAAGATAGTCACAACATATAGAATTTTTTTCTGCAATACGTAACTACTATAATGACTTAATATATTGTTTTTTTATCTATAAATCTACTGTTTTTTAACAACTGATGCAATAGGATGCAAAAGGTTGAGAAACTAAATGAGAAGTGAAAGTTTTGAAAGGTCAGAAGATGTTTCGGCAACCTAAGCAATTAGTAAGTAAAAGTTGTCTCAACTATGAGTTCTACTTTGTTTTTTATAAGTAAAAAGTACTACGTATTTGAAACTAATATTCCAAACTCTACCTTTTTATTACATTTAGGTTACGAGTAGTTTATAAATATATTTTATAGTAGTAGTGTTTAGAAATGTTCGTGTATGTTATTTTATTCAGTAGATTGTGTCGCGAAACTTAGAGTATTTGTTGTAAAATAAATATTTTACTTATTGCGAAATGAAATAATATTGTATACATTGTGAAATATGAATAGTTATGAGCCCTAATTAATGTATTATAAGACTATAATACACGCCTTTAGAGAGTATTGATTAATTTTTTGAAAGTTTCGTGAGTAATAAAATTTCATCCGGACATAGCCGATACTTTATCCGGAGAATGATCTACATATTTTCCGGGGTATTTTAAAAACCAATCAAAATAAACTTCCACTATGCTAGATATATTATACCGATATACTACTACTACATAAATTTATCAAGCTTGATCTATGTGACTATTGACCCGGGTCATAACCCGGATCGCTACTTCTCGACCCGGGTAATCGTTAATATCTCGCGACTCTCGATGAGTGGTATAAAGAATTTAAATTCAAATATCTTTGGATCTTGTGATCAGATCTTGGTATCAATCGATTCAGCTCAATGTTAACTTCGTCATAATACTTCAATTCCCCCTCTAGCCACTGTGGCACATCAGCCCGTGGCATACATTTCTGGATGTTATGTAAGAGTTACACGTTTGAAGATCGATCGGCCTTGCATTAATTAGATTCCTAAAATTTTTAAAGTTGAATAGGAATGGCTTTTAGAACTCTCACCGACGAAGATACTTCAATTCAAGATAATGCTATTCGCGGAACTAATGAGGATGCAATTACAAGTAAACTGTAAATAATAATTCTTTCTTAGAACGCTTCATATAGACAATGGTTGTGAAGATATTGTTAAATAAACCGTACATAAAATGAAATTTTGAAAGGCATTATTTATCATTAATAACATTTTATATATGTAGATCCGCTGTAAATGCAGGATATATTCAAGATGATTATGTAAAATATTTTCACAAAAGACCTACCAAAAGATCACCTCTTATTAACAGAGGTAGTATCATTTAATATCGAGGGATTGCGAATTGATCAGCCACTCATCTTTTTTATTATTATTAAACATATAAACTTAAAAATAGGATCGTATATACGTAACAAAGGACTGGACACTTTGATAATAAAATTTTTGGGGATTGAAGACGGAAGGAAACAAATTATATCACTTGGTGCCGGATCTGACACACGATATTTTAATTTAAAGGTTTTTTTTTAACTTTTTTTTTTTTCTCGTGAAATTGTCTAAAATTAATATGTTAACACATTTTTACATATTTAAAGTCATCATTACAAAAATTTTATAAATATTTCGAAATTGATTTTCCTGAAATCACTGCGAAAAAAGCCGCAATTATTCGGAAAAATAAGGAATTATCAGAGATTATTGGTGATGATGCTCGAATAGGTCGGTTATAATATAATTTTAATAATTAACTCATTTTCTCGTTTTTTTTTTTTTTATTCTAATTAATAAATATACAGGTAGAGGAGGTACAGAGATTTATGGGTCAGATTATTGTTTGTTATCAGGAGATCTTCGTGATTTTATCGAAGATTTAGTACCAAGGTTAGAATCCAACGGTTTTGATCGCAGGTAAATATAATACCTACATTTGAAATCATAGCTTTTATAAGTATCATAAGCAAGATTTTTTATTTATTTAAGCCTATCAACATTATTCTTATCTGAATGCGTGATGATATATATGGACCCAATGAACTCAAATAAAATTGTGGAATGGATTGGGGCAAATCTAAATACAGCAATGTTTATAGTTTATGAGCAAATTTTACCAAATGATGCTTTTGGATCAGTCATGTTACAAAATTTAAAATATCGAAATATAGAACTTCGTGGAATACATGCTTATCCTGATCTTGAAAGTCAAAAAGATAGATATTTATCCCGAGGATGGACTCATGCTGAAGCTGTTGACATGAATGAAATTTATGATATTTACATAGATCCGAAGGAACATGCTAGGTATTTTCATTTGTTGTTTATTGGATTAATAGTTTTAATAGTCTTGATATATTAAATATTTTTGATTTGATTACATAAAATATAGAATATCAAAATTGGAAATGTTGGATGAACTTGAAGAATGGCGTCTTCTTGCATCGCATTATTGCATTGCTTGGGCTTATAAAGTATCGAATGAATCTCAAAAAGTGTCGTATGATTCTGTAAATTTCGAAAATTTTAAGAAAAAATCACCCGATCATTCTATCAAGAATACAGGGGATTAATTAATACCCTAACGGATCAGGATATTAAGATATTACTGCATTACGAACTCGAATCTTACAGCAATAATCAAACAGAACTAACTTAGTTTATTGTGTTTCAACGAACGCCCTAAAAATTTAGAATAGAATAAATTAATCAGTCATAACGTATTCGTTATAGTGTTTACAATAAAAAGATATTTTTCACTCAGAGAGAAGATTTATATGTCATAACTTATATTATAATAAGTTCGAATATTAAAATAATAGACGATACATATTTCAAAGTATACATCATTGTTGAAAAAAAACGAAAAAAAAAAAAAGACTTAACTTGTAAGGTTTAAATTTAACAGGTTGAGATCAGTACGCCGACATATCGCCGTAAAAGACGTTTGTTAAACTGGTTTTTAATATAATCCGTAGTTTATGACGACAATATGTATGTATGGTCATAAAGAACATTTCTAAAAATTAATAATAACGCTAACACAAAAAAAATGCAATTTTAACATTCCTTGGCTGAATTTGTATTTTTTGGGGCACATTTCCAATTTGAGTAAATGAAAATAAGAGAATGGGGGAGAATTCTCGATTTTTCGGATTCTTCACCTGACAATACATATATGATTATCTATTATATTGGCTTTTTGACATATATTACAGTTATATTACATGTGATGCCGGAGGTCCTAACGCTAATGATTTCTTCTAGAATATATATATCTATATAATATTGTATACGTATAAAACTTGCATTTAATTATTAAATTTTTCGGTATTTTCCCAGTAGTAGTACAAGTTCTGGCGTATTTTTGACACACAATTACTAAGTATCTGGTTTTAAACCTTTCTTTCTTACATTCACGAAAATGGGTCTTGGTTTTAGTTGCCTCGGCCTCGGCGCTGCCTCTTGGGTGTCTTCTGCGATCGCTTCTTGCTTTTCTGCAGCTGCTTGTAGCTTAGCATTCAAGTCATGTAATTGTAATAATTCCATTGCGACGAGAGTCGGCTTTGCAGTAAGCATTTTTTCTTAAAACTCTTTACATGTTCTATATCAACTATATATGTATGTTAATTTATTAAATTCTTCTTTTTTTTTTCTGTAGCTTATATTTATCATGAATTCCATTGTAAGTTTATTGTTTTATATGTTCATTATGCATTCTCATATATTGAATACAAATCTTATTGCATTATTTTATTTTAATAATTGCAGCTCGCTTGGATAATGTTGTCGGAATGGGCATTAAAGCAGCTAGAAAAAATTAGTCTTGATTATCTAAAATTAACTTGTAAAAAGGATGATGGAGAAGATGGAATTTGTTACGGTGTGCTAGCAGTAAGTTTCAAATTTTTTAAATATATATATATTTTTAATGTAATATTTAAATTAATTTTATCGAGTTTGATTTTTACTATATAGGTACATCGTATATGTTTTGCACTTTCATTGTTTCATTTTATTTTAGGGCTTTTGGTCATCAAAGTTAATGATACTCGCGACAAACGGGCTTCCATCCAAAACGGGTAAATGTGATTTTTTTAGTACAAAAATTTAAACACGTTTCTACTATATACCTAAAATTTATATATTTTATAATATTTTATAGATGGTGGGGACCTAAAGTCTTATTGTGGATAACTCTTATTATTATTTCCTTTTTTATTCCTAATGGATTTTTCATGTTCTGGGGCAATTATATCGCCTTAATTGGTGCTAGCTTGTTTATTATAGTTGGTTTGATACTTTTAATTGACTTTGCTCATTCGTGGAGCGAAACTTGCATTGAGAAACTTGAAGAAACTGATGATAATAAATGGAAATATATCCTTATTGGTTCCACAATTGCTTTGTTTTTGGGTGCGATGTTACTTACTGGTATCATGTATGGATACTTTGCTAAAGGTGGATGCCATCTTAACCAATTCTTTATTACATTCAATCTTATATTATGTATAATCGGGACAATCTTATGCGTTCATCCTGAGATTCAAATTGCAAATCCTCGTTCTGGACTTTCGCAGGCTTCAGTTGTTGTTCTTTATTGTACATATTTAATCACAAGTGCGGTGGTAAATGAACCGAGCGAATGTAATCCGTTGACACAAAGCAGTGGAACGCGTACAACTACTATCGTTATAGGAGCAATATTTACCTTTTTGGCGATTGCATATTCGACGACACGAGCTGCTAGTCAAGGCAAGGCATTAATAACTAAATCGGATTATCATCCTTTAAATACTGCTACAGCAGTACCTTTGATGACTAACCAGCCAAACGGACTCAATCCCAACATGCGATCTGAATCGGTGTTGGCTGCTTCCGTTGAAAGTGGGTGAGTATTATACGCATATTAAATTACTTGTATTATTATTTGAAAATTGTTATAACGTTGTTATTTTATTCTTTAAAGTGCAATGCCTGCTTCAGCGCTAGATGAAGACGACGACGACGATTATGGTAACGACGACGAAAGAGGTGGTGTCGCCTATAGTTACGTATTTTTCCATCTCATATTTGCTATCGCGTCTATGTATGTTGCGATGCTTCTTACGAATTGGTAAGTATTATATGTTTATTATTTATGTTATTTAGTTTATTATTTTAGTACTTAATTTTGACAATTATAGGAATAACGTGTCTACGGAGGGCGATAAAAATGACGGTGAACTTGTTAAAATTGGTCAAACGTATACCGCCGTATGGGTTAAAGTCATTTCAAGCTGGGCTTGTTTCATATTATACGCATGGACTTTGGTTGGACCAGTATTGATGCCTGATCGATTTGAGGTAAGTTGTTAGATTCGTAATTCTTTCGATAATATTAACCGCATTGTGACTTTAAATTGTTTATTTTATTTTACTTAGATTTACTAAGAATTAGCTTTTGAGTGTAGAATTTGTTCTTGTCATGCATTAATATTATTATAAATCTTTTGCATATTTTGTATTTATGAATAAATTATAAATTTTATAAACTAATTCTTACTTTTAAGAATTAATTAATATATATATTTTATTCTATTAAATTCATTGAATCAAATTTGTGAAGACAACGACTATAATATATTCATGAATGTACACAGAGCGAAAAATAAAATGCAAATAAAGTTCTAAATATAATAAAGAATAACGCGTATAGATTATTTAATACGAAAAAAATTTACTAATGTAGATAACACGCTTATGAAATCACATTTATCGAATGCAAATGTGAACTGACTTATATATCAGACTATATTCATGTATAACACAGTAGTTACTATAAAAATTATTAATTTATTATTAAACATCGTTGTTTTCATACTTGGGAATACCCCCGGTAGTGTCCTGATATGTAATTTAGTATATTTTTGAAAAGATCCTATTTTTAAAATAGATGTGTTAGACATGGTTTTTGGAATCACAACCCATTTTTTTAAAAATGAAAAAATGTATACCGAAAGCATATGTGGAACGCTTCTCCAAAAATCCCTTTGAAAATAATTTGTTAAAATTTTACTAAATGTTCAAAAGTAGTTCTGTTTCAAAAACAAACCAACCAATCAGGATAATCTTATTAACAAACCTATGTGGTAATAAATCCCATCCATGTGAATTATACGTGTGATAATTGTAGGCAACTCCAATGACCAAATATCCCAGGAAGCTAATAAATATCCTACAAAATCGAATAAAAATATATAATACTTAATTTAATCCAACTTCAAATATTACAAAAGTAGATTGTTTTTTTACGTACACGAACATAAATATCGAAAGGAGACTCCATGACCCATCCCCTTTTGTTTCGTCATAACTGCATTTGAATGGGTATTCATATTTAAGATTAAGACACAAATATAAATTTAAAATCATTTCAAATAACGAAAAGTCAACACACCCAATAGCACTAATCTTCCATTCTATAAGCAATGTACTATCCTTGTATTCCAGTACATCAGGCTCAAGATCGGCGGGTTGCTTGATAATTGAATATTTTTTAACATAATTAATACCGTATCATTTTGACTTAACTGTGGAAGAGAGTACTCACACCAAGGAAAAAAGTTATATTTGCTTTCTGTTTTTCTTTTAAATATTCACCTCCGCCTAATTTGATTTCGAGAGTCTCTGTTGTATTAAATAGAATTTCTTTAGCATGAATTATTCCATAACCATATTTTATGGCAATAAATACGTGCGTGATATTATGAAATATTTATTTTACCGCTGTTGACTTCAGAGAATATAGAAATTGGTTGAAAATTTGAATTTTTGACAATCTGTCTAACATCAATAATCACCGGGTCACCATCACTATCATATTTTTTGAATGTCTTAATTGCACAAATATTAGTGCCATTTTCACATGTTTTATTTTTTCCTAGTGTTTCGTTGTAAGATAACGGCTCACAAATATTTATACGATATGTTATGTTCATTACTCCCTCAGATTGATTTTCGATTATGCTTTTCGGCCATTCTCTGTTATTTCAAGAACATTTAAAAACATTTATAAAAAAAAAAAGTAAATAAATGTCATTAAAACGCGTAATCATTAGAAAGATCTAAAGAAATTTATATAATAATTTTTCGAATGTTATGGTACAAAGATAATAAATCACAATCAAACTCCGAAAGATCTTCAAAACTTTACCTGTTTAATGTACTAAGATCAAAAATCATTTTTCCAACTTTTATATTAGAACAGTTAAAAGGGTCTATAGCGGTACAGTCAAGGAGCTGTCCTGCCGCTATAAACATGAGCACGCGAGCTAACCAAAAAACCGAAAATGTTCGCATTTCGACTAATTTAATGAGAAAAGGATTTAAAAGCAAGTTGAGAGAAATTACTAGCAAATATTGATATAGCCAGTATTATAAAATTGTATCACGAATTTGTGATACAAGTATATGTATTTAAAGTTAGTGTATCTTGTAGCCATTAAGTAAAAATCCAACTTAACCAATTAATTACGTCATGGATGATCCTACATCATACATTTGATTGGGTAGCGATTTCGTCATATGGGCGGATTTTGGGAAAACGAAAGTTATCAAAGATGTTAGGGTTAGCACGAATGTGATATTCGTGATACCTATAAATACGTACATTAATAAAAGAAACATAAATATTCTATGTGTAGCTAAAGCTTCTAATTATCTAGTTAATAATACTTGCTTTATAACAATATCGCCATGTATATATTGATATACTTTTACAACTTAGGTCAAACTCCGCCAATGAAAGAAAGTAACATTAGATATATATAAAGAACTAAGAAAATTTTTTTCTTACAAAAATAAAGAATGTTTTAATACTGTAATATATAAACTGAATGACAATATAAAGCAATGAGCATAAAATTTTTTATTTGTGAATATAAAGACGATACAAGTTATTATAAAGTATAACAAATAATAATAAGTTGATAGATTTTCGCGATTGACGCAGAATATTATATGGACTACTGGACTATGGGTTCTACCACAAAATCTCGAAAACCATTTTCCCGAAAGAACAACACCGACTAAATTGGCCAGCATTATAACTAATGCCGGCTAACTTTGTCGGTATTGGATCAATTTAAAATAAGATTAGAATTATTTTCACTTAAAAAACAAAGCAGTTACTGTAATAAAATTTTGTAGTATAGCTCTTCGAATTTTGTATTTTGTTAAAACCACGCCAAGTTAAAACTACAGTATGTTTAATATAACCCTTCTTTCTCTTCTTGAGCCTCAGATAGAGAGTAATAAATATTGCTTAATATAAACATCATAACTATTCAAAAAAAAATTTTTTTAGCCAATCAATTTTTATTCTCTCTTCTGCAGATTATTTATAAGATATTTGTCATGCGATGATTAATATCATGAAATTTTGTTTTGTCGGAGCATGATCCAATATCGATGTTATCGTGCAATTATGATTATGATTTATAAGTCATATTGTTGGCTAACTGAGTTTTAATTCGAGATTGTTGTACAAAGAAGAAAAAATTTATGATCATGAGTTTATAATTTAGGCTTAACTTTTTACCAAAGAATTTTGAAAAAAAAAATAGATTACTAGTCAAAAAAATATTTTTTTTTACCTGGTATATATTGTTATAAAATAGGTTTTCATAGTAGTGTATAGTTTATAGGAAATTTACATACAAGGGCCTGAAAAATGAAAATAAAGGCCCAAAGTAAAAATAATTACAATAAGAGCCCAAATTTTAAAAAGTTTTACAATTAAAGGCCAAAATAACTTTGCATTATGATAATAGTAGTTTTTCAAACATATGTATATGTATGAATTTATATTTAATGGACCTTTAACCAAAAAACGATTCAACTAGATTAAATATAATATACAGTATATTGATATTGTAATATTTATTTGGTTCTAAACTAATATGTTTATCCTGTTGCTATACCAAACTAGTGAATCAATATTTTGAAAAGGTTACTATGCATTAATCATAGATATTTAGAACTAGAGATTTATTTTTATTTGTAAAGAAAGTTAAATACTTTTAAAAATCAGCAAAAGTGATTATAATTTTATATGAAAGGTAAGAATAAATGCAACACTGATTAAAAAATAATATGTTTAAATGTTAAAAGACAATTATATTTATGGAATATTTTTTTTGTATACTAAAAATTTGCAATCTTATTCCTTTAATTGTAATATTTATTAAAATTTTGGCTCTTATATGTAATTATTTTCATTTTTCGGGCCCTTATATATAAATTCCCCTAGTTTATACTTTATATTTCATATTTCATATTTTATATTATTTAACTTTATATTTTATATCGAATATTTATTATTTATTATATTTGTATTTTTTGTTGATATATACTGTAGCATAGTCAAACATTGTTATACAATGATATTTTGAAAATGTTTATTATACAATGATATTTTGAAGAGAATTACTATTTGTACACTAGTGTGAACACACAAGGTATTGTTATTACTCAAAATTTTGCTTATAAAAACTACTTATTATGGTTCTAACAAAAAATAATCTATGCAAAATTTTAGTATAAAATACTCTCTAACCCTGACCCTAACCCTAATATTATCAATTAATTAATACCCGTGTTTATACACTAGCGTAGGTTTGGAAATTTTCTATTTTGAAATATTCATTACATAATTTTTTTGATAAAAATTAAAATGAAATATAAATAAAAATTATACTACACATCACTCTGGTTATTAGTCAAAATGTCGATATAGTGAGTTATACCGACATTTTATATTGAAATTTTTTGAAAAAATGTCGGTATAGAAAGATTTTACTATGATGGTCGTTATATTCAGATGTCGGTATAACCAGAGTGACGTATATAAAAATTATTTTAAAATTATCTTATCGTTATCTTATATTGAATCACGTAATAATAGTAATATATAAATGCAAAACTACTACGTATAGATGTAAATTACCATAGGTGCGTTTTAAAATAATTTTTGTTTTTGCTATACAAAATTGATTTACATAATTTCCTATATACAGTATTATTGTTATATTATGAACTCAGAGAAATACGAGATTATAACACTTTTATTATACAAAATTTACAATAATTGGTTTAAAAAGACAAATTCTGAATTGATATATAATCTTTACAGTAGAAATAAATCGATCGGTCTGTATGTGGGCATTTATTACATTAGATGAATCTTGCTAGAAGAAAAAAAATTCAAGTTTTAAGCGGTCCTCAAAATGCCAGCATTCATCAATTTTTCAATATTCGCTGCCACAGTAGGATTCTTAAGATGTCTAAACAATAAAATAAATGCAATTATTAACTGACAGAATTTCATGGTGTCTGTTAAACTAAATAAATAAATACATACTCTTTGAAGGCACGTGGGTCATCCTGGCATTGTTGTAAAATCTGTTGCATAACAGGGTCTTGGAGGATTTTCTAAATGGGAAAAAAATATGTGCATATAATTTAAAAAGAGTAATTTTCTCATTTTATAAAATTATCATTCATGTACATACCATAATTTCAGGATCACTAGCGGCCTTCCGAATTGTCTCTTCCACACTTTCTGGGCTATTTTGGTACATTGCTTCTTTACATTTTTTCATCTGTGCTTGAATTTCCGAAGTGTGCTTTTTTTCCGTATCGTAATTCGTTGCAACTTTACAAGTTTCCAAGCATTTTGAGTAATCTTTTTTTAAGAACTCTACAGCTGCTTTCCTGACATAGGCTTTAACTGTATAGTAAAAAAGTATTAACAACTTATATTCATATAAATTAAAACTAAATATAAGATATGAATGAATACGTTACTAAAATTAGGATCAAGGTTAATACAAGTCTCGCAGTCTTTCAATGCTTCTTCATATGCCATTAATTTTGTGTAACAAGCTGCGCGATTACTATAAGATCTGGGTTCATTCTCATTACGCTTAATCGCTTCTGTATATTGTTGCACGGCACCTGCAAAGTCATTTTTTTTGAAAAGTTCATTTCCGGCTTCCCTAGCTTTTTCAGAAAGCTCTGGATTATAGTATGCTTCTTTTTCGCGTTTGACTTTTAACTTTTTAATTTCGTTAGATTTAGTAAGTATTTCGAGTGTTCGATGTTCAGCTAATGACTTGCCGTAATATTTAATCGCTTCATCGAACTTGTCAAGTTTAACATAAGCATTGCCTATTCTTCCGTAGGCACTTTAATATTTAGAGATATAATAAGCTTAGCTAGTATTATGTGACGTAATTAACAAGTCAAATATATTAACTTATTATTACCGAGCAATTAATTTAAAGTCTGCGCGATGTTCACGACCAACATCGACGGCTTGTTCACAAATTTTGATGCATTCTTCATAATGTTCTTGTTCAAACAATACAGCTATAAATTATATAAATTATTATCTATTTTTAATAACAAAAATAACCTAATGATAAAATGCAAAACTTTACTCACCCGCCTTGTTAGTCAAAATAGAAGCATTAGTAGGATCCAATTCCCAAGCTTTATTATAATGTTGTAATGCTTTTTCGAATTCACGTTTTTTATATGCTTCATTACCAAGATCTTTTTCTTTGATAGCTTCTTTCTTAAGCTCTTCTTCGGACCTTTCTGTATGCTCTTGGTTAATATCCATTGATATTCCTGTCAGTATTAAGACTTTCAGCGGGTGAAGTTTAATGAATATCTGGTTCTGTCCCTGGTGTAAGTACGTAGTAATTATATTAATACGTATTACTTGATCGGTCAGTAATTAAAGAATTATGTAGATGTTTCTGGATCTACATCTGATTTTTTTTAATTCTAGAACGTTCTATTAAGCGTTTTTGATAAAAGCCAATCGTCAGATGCGAGTAACCTAACGTCGTTATAATTTTGGTTTTTCCTATTTGGAGGATGCCTAAAGCGGAATAGATTAAATTTAGGGTTAGAGCACTTTAACCCATAGTTAGGTTAGGGTTTAAGGTGTTTTTATATAGGCAAAATTGCCTCAACATTTTTAATTGGCGTGATTATGATTATGCTCCGCTTTAGAACGACCCAAAAGGTCAAAAAAATTTTTAATACGTAAGTTTTGAACTGAAATTTAATTTTGGAGACCAAATACTTGGATCTGGTGATTGAATTTTAGCTTAATTTCATAAATTCGCCATGACAGCCACTTCAGTGAGGAAATTTTACCTTTTTACATTTACAGCGTTTTATATTACTTTTTGCACGCTTCTAATTTTGAAGGAATATTATCCAATTTGGGTTAGGCATCAAAGAAAATTTTAGCTTATGTAACAGATATAATTAAAGCCTTTATCTGAAAGACTGGTCATTGAAATTACATCAAACTTGATTAAGAAATTATTAATAGCAATTGGATTTGTTGCAACTGGATGAAAAAAAATATAGGTAGCGTTAGGGATGTTACAACCCGGTAAAGACCGCAGTCTGAACCAGTCTTTTGAACTGATTCAAGTAGTCCTCAGTCCATAAATTAGGACCGGTCTTAATAAGTCGTAGTAAGGATACCAAATTTGTGTAATCACATAATTTAATGAATAAATCTATATCAATACATAAGTATATAACATTCATATTTCAAAGACCTGTCAGAACGACCTTATTACAAAGTTGTTTAAACAACCTCGAGAAAATATACACATTAGGAGATAAAGATCCCCCTATAGTCCGGTAGGCTCATGTACATGCTTGCTAACTGGATTCTGATGCCAGATTATAATAATTTTAAATAGAATAAAAAGTCGATGAAATATCTTAGTTATTATATTTAAAGAAACAGATGAGATCCTCTTTGCAACATACTGTATAATTTTGATTTATTTTATTTTATTTGGGCTGTTAATAAATCTCCTGTAAAAATTTAACGTTTCATGGGCTACATGAAAAAGTATTTTAAAATGTATAAATTACGATTGTCATGAATTGTGTAACATGTTACTATTTTTAGGTACATTTCACCCTGTTAACAAAAACTGCTAAATTTGCGAAAATGAAAATGATTGGCGCTCTGCGCGTTTTATAATTTAAATTTTTTTGCGCATATTTTTAAACTTGATTTTAAAGTTTAACAAATATAATACGCGCTCGCGCCAATAAAAATTTTTTGAATTTATAACATTGTACGTAACATAAAAATAGAATTATGACGCCTTTGATTGTTTAATTTTGTCGAACATGTCAAGTTTACAACCTTTGTTTAAAGATATTAAACTATACTTCGAAGAAACTCCTTTTGAAGAATGGTCACATCTTCATTTCTTAGAGACCTTCAAGCCCGTTATCCTTTCAAATTTAGAATCAACAAAGAGACAAGATAAAGGCACGTGGCTCAGAAGATTTAAAGAATGTTTGGAAAAAATTTCTGCTGACGAAGCATATAGCAATCAAGAGAGGAATTATGCAACGCATTTAAGTAATGAGGTATCTTGTTCCTTTTTTTTTATTAGATATGATAGTTCTGCACAGCCAAAGGACGGCTTCGTTCCCTCCTGAGGTGATGACGGCTTTGCTCCCTTGTGCAGTTCCTGTCGGTGTTATACAGCCAAAGGACGGCTTCGCTCCCTCCTGAGGTGATAACGGCTTCGTTCCCTTGTATGACACGAAAATGTCTAATTGTTAAAATAGTTTATCTTCATATGTCGTCACTCTTGTTTATCTGTTTATTGTTAATATATTTGTTTTTGAAGAAACCATCATCATTTGTAGATATTTTTTTTGATGCAATTGAAAGGGAAAAACAAATCTTATATGCGAGGCAAGAGGCAGATAATAAGACAGTATGTTTTATACGAAAGTAAGAGTTTCTTGAATAGTATCTGGTGCTATGTGCTAATATTTATTGTAAATTTCTAGGACATAGTTTGCCAAAATACAATAATAGATGCTCTTCACCTGCTTGAAACAGTATGTAAAGAACGAACAGAGGCAATAGCAAATTCATTAAAACAAAAGTCAGATGGTTCTGATAAATACAATATTGTGAATATCACCGAGATGGAAGTTAAGATATGTAGTGGGTCTCGAATTTTGATTTCTGTTTCTCTGCACATCTGAATGTTATTTAGATGGTAATACTATTAATGTATCTATGGTGAATTTCTTTTTTTTGAATGGAACAGTCTTTTAAAAAAACCAAAAAGGCAAGCACAATATTCTAAATTAACAAGAGTGCATATTTTTTCCTTGTATCATTAATTTAAAGTAACTTGTGAACATGTAGCTTGAGGATGAAAAAAAAGCAGTAATGAAAAAAAAATTTTTTTAGTTGAAAGTCAACAGATTTACCTGCTCACTAAGCATTTTATTGAGTTTTCAACGTTGGATGCTAAAGAGCTATTTGATAACATAGCTCGTGGTATTAATATAACAATAAGTCTTCCTGACAACATTAAACAATATTTTGAGAAATTACTTTCAGGTGATATTATAAATGCGTTAAGCAAGCTGGATCAATCACTTGTTGATAATTCAAGTCAATTATTATTATGAACTAGAGAAGTTTTTTGCCATTTTATTCTTTATTTTTACTATGGTGGTTTACAAGTTGATTGTAATGAGAAAACATGGTTTATTCAAATTATTTATTGACTACTGGATTTATTTTCAGTTTTTTTTAACAATATTATATCTGGAAAAGAATTGTATATATTATATTCATTTTTCCTTCTTTTTCATAATATCTTTTACAATTTTATATTTTTATTGGTTATAGTGGTGAAATTGATAATGAAGCTTTTAATGATAGGGCTTATTATATCAATTATAATCAAAAACCATCTAATAGTGGATGTGTTCCTAAGAATGATGCAGCTGTATATCAGAATAATTTAGCAATCATTTTATACAAACAATCTTATAGTTCAAAAGAATACACTTTGTTACACTATTTAGGAGATTTTTCTAAGCTTGCATATAATAGCTTGGATGACTTGAATTACAATTTTACACAATATAGTAATTGTAACACTGCTACTACAAAAGCTTTTAAATCTGTGAGTATCTATGAATACAGTAAGTAGTTTTTGTATACAAATTATGTAATGTATAATTGTTTTAAAATACATACTGCTTAGCTAATTAAATTTTATCTATATTTTTAGAATATAATGTTTTGGTATATGTTACAGATATTATCTGTATTAAAACATATAGAGTATATGAAGTATTTGATTTTAAAATACCAATATCTTATACTAAAAGATAGAGTTTATTTGATATTGCCAAATTTGGCGCTCTTTTAGAGGTATTATATTATTTTCTAATATAAAATGTCTCATTTAATTAATTGTTCTATATTCTATTGTAGAACCTTCTTATTAATTGGCAAGATATAAAAAAAAAAATGGCAAAGAAAAATGTTTTAAATAATAATGATACTATTAGTATACAAAATTGGATGTGTATACCAAAAAATACTTCAAAGAAGTAAGCTCAACATTATTCGAAACTGATTAATTGAGGTTTTATATGTGATAATAACATGATCACTTCACCAAATAACTTTTATATACAGTAAATTTGGATTATAACAATAATTAATAAAATATTAGTTTGCTTGTCTATATCATCATGTTTTTTTTACAAATTTTTTTATTATCTAAAAAATAATATATATAATATTATGCAAAAGTTATGAAAAAATACCATATACATAATGATCTTGAAACATTTAAAGTTTTAACCCACAATCCAACATAATTCCTGACATTAGAGTAACTTTTTACACTACCCTAAATTTTTGATATAATATATAATAGATGTTCAATATGAGTCAAATTATTTGACTATTATTAGGGTGTCTAGAATAGTAATTGAACCCGTCAAAAAAAATGCCACCTGGGTCACCTGCAGGTGGACCTATGAGCTACACGAGTAGAAACCGGGTAGGTTAAAAAAAGCAACCCGTTAGGTGAAAATAAATGTGTATATAGGTCGTTTTATCACTTCTAATATATCATATTTATATATTATATATTTAATAAAACTTATAATTAATTTGTTTTAAATAATATATATATATTTTTTTTTCTCTTTGATAGCCACATACTAAAATTTTATTAAATGTATAATGCTCAATACAAGACCAAGCTATCTAATAAGGTAATTAGACTAAAAGCTGGCTGTCTCTTAAAGATGCCCAACTTTGGTTATCGCACTAATATTGGCCACTATACCCCACATATGGTGCACTATATTTAAAGATATAGTTTAGCTAGGGCTCAGCTTCCACCTCAGGACCTCTTTTCTCTTCTAATTCTTCTTTCTTCTCAAGAGGCACAAGACAAAAGGAGAAAAAGTTTAAAACAAAAACAAATACGAAAAAGACCAAAAAAGAAAAACAAACAAAAAGAAAAAA
>CAJVPY010001273.1:0-20232 GCA_910591965.1 Dentiscutata erythropus | reverse complement strand
CCTAAGACTTTAGCCAACAACAGAAGGCATTTATCCTTGTGGTAAACCTAACAGAGTGGTGCATGTCCCACACATGCGCTCACCTGCATGTTCGGTAACTTTTTCCTAACTAGTACATGTTGTACTGCTACTACCGGGTTCATATCTCAAGCCAATTTTTGGAGTGCTGCCGTAACCCAATTCGTATCTCAAAACAACCTTCCTAATTAGTTGCCAATTACGTACTCCTGCCCTTGTAAAGTTCACAACAACCCCGGTACCCACATTCTAACTGTCTTTTTACCTGGATTCTCTATTGGTCCCTCTTTT
The DNA here is from genome assembly GCA_910591965.1 of Dentiscutata erythropus. Lineage (NCBI taxonomy): Eukaryota > Fungi > Glomeromycota > Glomeromycetes > Diversisporales > Gigasporaceae > Dentiscutata > Dentiscutata erythropus. Next base: position 19,923 of record CAJVPY010001273.1, on the reverse strand, counting down.
ACTTCCAGCCGGCAACCCAGACGGGTTGGTCTGCCCAGGCTTTAGGTGCCTGAAAGACGCCCTCTCCTTGGTCCATACTTTCGGAGCATATGGCCTTTTCCTCCAGTGTATCTAAACCAGTGGTTCGGCTGATATGTCCCTCCACTAAAGGACCTGATTGCTCAGTTTACCAATCTCGGGCCCCGGTTCAAATTTAGCCTTCATGTAGTACCATCAAAGATCACTGCTACCTCCCAACTCGGGACTTCCCAAATGGGCTTCGATCTCCAGTCCTGTGACCCGTGCTATGCACAGCCCACAGATTATAGCCTTCCGGAATCACTTCAACAGTGCCACCTGACACTGTCTCGACAGATCCTCCATGGGCCAACCTTAGTGAAAATCGTTGCAGACTTTTCCCATATTACAAAAGCGCCGTCCCTGGGATTTGAACATGGGATCTTCCCATAACGTTTGATGAGAGTGACAACTAGACCACTTCACTAAGTCGCCACATCTCTAATTTTTATTTTCAAAAATTAATAAGTTTATATATTATTAACTCTTTCTGACGATCACTTGAACTACTAACAAAAAAACAGAAAAATTTGTTGGAAAGTCATAGTTGACCATTCCCCATTCGCTAATTAATACTCTATTATTAAGTAATAGTTTAAATTCTTTATCATTGATTGTTTTAGAAGTTCTATAAAAATTACTAAGAATTTTAATCATTTCATTACTATAATTAGCTAGATTACTTTTTAATTCTGGTAATTGCTTTGAATCAAATATTCCTAATGCATTATATAATTTTCGATTTGAAAAATAATTATTAAGACACTCTATAGTTGTTTAAGCAAAATTGGAAATAAATATACTGTAGGAAGTTCATAAATACTCAAATTATTATTTGTAATATACTCAAGTAAGTTTGATCCATAAGTAGGTAAACCCTCATTACTACCAATAAATTGAGCCTAAATTGTATCAATTATCATAGTAACATGTCATTGAATATTTAACAAATAAGATATAATCTGATTAAAATAAGTATATTAATTTTCCTATTATAAAAAAATAATCAGCTAAAAACATTGTTGCAATTTCAAATTCATAATTAATATTAGCTAATAAAGAAGCAGCTTGCTAATTATTTGCTGCTTCCTCTAATAAAGCTTCTTTGATAGATTCTAAACATTGATGAAAGTTATAAATAATATTTGAAAATGAGAGCCAATGTGTAGATATAATATTCAATAATACTAGCTCTGGTTCTTCTAAATTATATTGTACCATTTTTAATATTAATAACCTTTTATAAGAGCTACTAAAATATAAATAGATTTCTTTAAATATAGTATTATATATTTTAAAGAAAGCAACTTGTTCTGCAACATCTTGACTAGCAAAATACAATTGATATACAATACAATAATTTTCAGTAATATATAGATAGGTTGTATTTTTTAAGATGAGCTGCAATACCAGTATGTTGTCCAAGTATTGTACTTGCTCTATTACTTTCAAAATAAGTTAAATTTTTAATATTAAGTAACTTGGCAATTATAAATCTTTCAAGATTATTAGTTATTGATTCTGTATTGCAATTGTCAAGTTCAATTATTTCAAGATATTACAAAACTAGTGTATTTTGAGTAAGATATTTAGTCACAATTGCAAGATGTTTGGCAGTAAATGAAGTACTTTTATACTTCAATTTTTTAATAATACTAACTTTTAAATAATTTCATACTCTATAACAATACAATTGATGCAAGAAATGTTTGTCCTGAAATTGGATTTTCATATGAAGCATATTCATGCTAATGTTGATTAAATATTTTATTATTAATAGACTTTAATAAAATAGAATTATTTTCAAAATAAAGTTCATTATGATTAATAAATTGCAAATATTCTAATTGATACAGAGCAGAATATTAATTTATAGCTTGATTACTTTTAGAAAGATAATAAATATTTCTCATTAAACCACATACACGGCACTTGTTATTTAGAAGTAGTTCGCATATGCTACTTGCCGACAAGCCCAGAGTTTATCACTCACTGAAAAGAGAGTATAGGTGCTCCACTCCTTTCCTAGAAGAAGGTTTAGAAGTTGTTAAGTTTTTACATAGATATAACTACTTTTCTTGGGTGCAAGTGGTCTCACCCTTGGTGTTTTTCGCTTGGCTGGTCTTCTCCAAAATTTTCGACAAAAAGTAGATGATTTAGCTTACTCTCTCCAAAAAATCAGCATTGTTTACCTTCTAAATTCAGACATACCCAGGAATGCAACCACATGCCTTGTTTATCAGTGGATACAGTACACAACGTACTCTATGGATACGGGTCCTCCATGTGACTGGAATCAGGTCTCTGGCAAAAGAGGCATCTGGAGGTGGCTGGTAGTCAGATAAAAATTTGTTAGATTTTATAGTTGAGATATACAAATGTTGCAGTTGTTATAAAATTTTTTATGGGTTATAATAGTGTACTTTTCTTTTTTTTTCATTCTATTTATACTGCTTTTTAATAGAGGTAGTTGCCCTCTTTGTTGGCTTTCAGGCTTTTCTCTTTGTTTCTCTTTTTTTTTATTTCATTGTACCCTTTTTATTTTTCCTTTAAAAATCACCCTTCATTCTATTTGTTTTTTTTTAGTTAGTTTTTCATTTTGTTTTTTTGGTACTATTAGTGGTTTTGTATTAGATATAAGATTATACTTTCTTTTGCTCTCGGTAAAGAAAAAGAATATAAAGGAAAAAGCTTTGATGGGCTGACAAAGTTTATCTAACTTGTATACAGGTTGGTGCGACAAGTTGTATGTGGGCATGTTTATTGCAGCCAGGTGATATCAGGCTTACAATCATGGGACTCCCTGTTATGGTTATAAATAATTTGTATTGTTTGAGAGAGTTCAACTCTCACCTAAAATATAGTCTTAAATAAAAGAGCACTGGCAAGACTGTTAAAGAATTAAAAATATATATATATATATATTTCTTATTAATGATATTATTTTTTAATTTTTGATCATTAAGTTGTCGAGTAAACTCTTGAACAATTGTAGTTTGTTAATTGTTTTGAAAAATTGTTGCTTTTTAATAATCAACAGTAGCAATATGATAACCAAAAGTTTGTTTTCGTAAAAACTGTGTGCCTTTAATAAATTGATTATTCTTTTTTGCCACTTTATACCAAGTACAAAATACTGTAACTATACTATTATCATTTTCATCAAGCCAAGAATAAACTTTAGATAAATTAGGATTTCAAATAGTATGAATTTTTTTCTTTTAATCACTTTTACTAGATTTATTATTATTTAAATTACTCTGATATAAAGTATTAGAACTTTGCTGAATTACAAATTTATCTATTGTTGAAGATTAGAAGTTTAAAACTTTAAAGCATAGAACTAATTTGAATAATTATAAAGAATTTTATTAATAATAGTTTTATTAATATTGGAAAGCTTTAAACTTTACTTAACAATTTAAATATACAAAAGATATAAATATCATATTTACTTTTTTAATCTTTTTACAAAAAAATTTTATTTATTATATACACAAGACTAACTAATCTATTCTATCTTTTTTGTTTCATTTTACTATTAATGCTATTTTAATTTTTCTCTTGTTTTACATATAAGTTTTATTTTTTTTATTATTATCTAATAGTTTTCTACTATATATAAGTTTTACTATTATTATTTCTAACTTATTATTGTCACATTAATTGATTTTATTTTTTTAAAAGTTTATACAAAATTACTTATCTATTATTTTAACCCTGCTACTTTGAAACATAATAATATACTTTTTTGATTCAAGTAAGAGCTTGGCAAGAGGTTATAGTATGATTTTTCAAAAGTTTTTTTTTTAGTCAATATTATATAGATTAACAATAATTATTATATTAATAGAGATTGTATTCAGGTAGACATTTTTATTATATAGCTATAATAAATTACCCAAATAACTGGGTAATTTAAAAATATTTAGATAGAGATTTTCTTGATGGGTATATAATTAACTCTATTAGGTAATGTGGTATATTTGATATAATTTATGCCTATTTTGCTACTATAAATCAAAATCCAGTTATTATGATTTAAACTATTTGATTATAAAATTCTTAAACAGATTACCTAGCTTGAGAATTAGTAATATATATTATATATTACTATTAGTGTAGTTGTAGTTCTTAAGTTGAGTACTCCGTTTGAGAATTTTAAAACTAGATAAATAAGTAGCAGATTCTAAATCAGGGAGTTTCCAATTTAGGTAAAATATATACACAGTTTCTGAAAATATTTTTAATAATCACAATTTATTATATAATATAAATAATATTTTATTTAATTAAATACTGATACACAATTAAAATTTTAATAATAATAGTTTTATTACAATGATAATTTATTATTAAAATTAAAGGTATTAGACAGCGCACATTCTTATTAATATTATATTAAAAATCATATGCACTTACCATATATTAAAATTTTTTTAATATGTGCAAAGATTTTTTATGTGCAAGAACACACATGTGCATATCCAATTTTTTTCACTACAGGTGACTGGAGAATCACCTATTAAAGTACCTAATTCTGTTTACTTAGTATGTTTTTGAGATATAAATATCTTGGTAATGATTACTACTAGTTATAATTAGATTTATTCTTTATTTATTTTGTTTATATTATTTTATTTTTATAAGATATTAGCAATTAGTTAATTATATGGAATTTTTAATCAAAATTGCCAGATTTAAAAATTGAATAAACTCAAAAAAGTTTTATAAATCTATTTTAATAATCTTTTTATTAAACTACAGTTATCCTTCTATACAATCACACAGTTGGGCACATAGTAACTTTTTTTTAAAATGTGCTTATAGAGGGGTTGTGCTTATATGGAGGTTTTTTTCTTATAAATTAAATTATGGTTTGGCCTAAGTAAAAATGTGATTACATATGATGTGATTATATGAGAGATGACTATATGAGAGACAATTGTATTCTAAAAATAATGCTAATGATAAAAATAATTATACAGAATTTGATGATTTTGATGAAAGTAATTTATCAAGTTCAGAATCAATTAATATTAATAAAAATCAATAGTTAATAAAAAATATATAGTAAAAGATTAGAAGGCTAAATAGCTATTAAATAGTTTATTTTTATCTGATTTGGAAGCACTATTTTTTGCAAATAGTTAGTTTTCTTTGACAATAAATAGAAAAATTTTATAGTAGTTTTTAAGGTGAAATACATTGCTTAGTTTTTTTTTTAAAAAAAGAAAAATAAATAAATAAGTATATGCAAATAGATTCTGTTAGTTTTTAATAATATAACTAGTAAAATTACAACATATATAATAAAGCTTCAATTCTGAATTGGTTCCTTAATCCAAATAAATTTAGATCTTCTGATCAGAGATTTTTAATCGAATTGGTCAAAGAGCTTGAATAATGGATCTAAAAGCTAGCTTTAAATATTATCTAATGCAAATTCAATCCGGATTTGATAAATCCAGATAATCGGTCAAAAATAGAACCGAAGCACTATTATAGCTTCGGTTATAACTTATTAATAATTGTTAATTTTAAAGTTATATATTAAATAGAATTCTTTTACCGTATAACTGCAAAATAATGTGCAGGGGTGTAATTTCAATTTTTGGCCTAAATTAAGCTTAATACGAGCCAAACTTCAAAATAACATCCCTGTGCATTATTTCGCATTTATACGGTATTGCTCAAGTTTATGTAGAATTCTATTGCAACTTATGCTAATTTAGAATTAATTTATATTCTTTTATTATATTGTTGTAGCTTATATAATAAATAATTTTTATTTTAAAAATTTTAGCAAATAATTGGACATATTGGACCTGGACTATGTCCAGTACAGTCCAATGGTGTTAAAATTAGATGGGCATATGTCCAATGCCAACACTGCTTCTGACGTAGAAAATGGATGAACTCAATTACGAGCAAAGTTGAGAAATTATTCGATGCAAAATCTGAAAAGCTCCAGTTCAAGTAATTGTTATATATTAATTATATAACGGACACAGAATAAAATTATAAAATTCTATAAACTCTCGAGACTAACCTACATAATTATTGACCTAAGTAGTAGCTCTAAATAAGTGTCACTACATCAAACTTTATGTAAGTGTTAACGTTAAGACCTTTGATTTGCCATATGATTTGGTCAATATCTGACTCGCCCGGGTATCACTTTCTGACTCTCTAGTAACTGGTTGTCCACACGCATGACGTAAATCATTTGAAATTCCAGAACTTACCAGTTTTTTTTTAATAAAAATTGACATGTCGCACAATGTAATCTATATACTAGATACATAAATTATATAAACATTTAATGTTAACGTTAAGCTAATTTTAAAGTCATACATATTCGGAAATATTATATTTCCAAATTCACCTAAATCATCCTCTGAGATTTTCCGATCGGGCTAATTCGGACAAAAGTTTTACGTATGCACATGTAACTTATATAATTAGAAAAAGATAATTTAAATAAGAACTGGTTCCATTTAACAGTGATACGGTCTGGCTCTGGCCAGCAAGTCGTTTATAAAAATGTAAATATTCATTAGTTGGCTAATTCATATAATAAGTTGGCAAATAACGAATATAAAATATAGAATCAAAATAAAATTCTGAAGAGCTAAAATTCTCCAAAGAATAAAAAACTGAATATAAATCACTAGAATTTGGTAAGGAACTACCTGATGACTTTTACACGTTTGATATAAATACCTCAACTTGTGATTTTTTTATTGGCCCGTATCACTAGCATTTTATATTATTCTTGTTAATTAGTTGCTCTATTCGTATTAATTAGTCAATATTAATCTTTATTATTTTATTTTTAATCAATACGCTGTATTTAATAAATTATTACTATTGCACTATGCCTATCCCATTGGTGAGTATAAGACCAATTAATTAACGTTGTGAATATATCTGATATACTATAGATGCATCCATTCACCCATAGAAAATAAATGCGTTATCTCTTGTTTTACAATGGACCTGTCCCTACTGAGTTTAAAATTACTCATGAAAAACAGCTAGTGAAACGGAGAATAACAAAATGATATACAACTGGATTAATTCAGATATATTTACAGTATATCGATATTCAGAGTCAAATGGATTAATTCCGTTTGTCAGTGTTGTTAATTTTCTTTCAGTAAGAAATTTTTGGCCTTCCAGTGGGGTAAACGTTACAGTGACACTATTAATTTTACTTCCAGTGGCTTCCAGTGACAACACTGGTCATTTATATCTGAATTGTAAACATGTAACTCATTTGTCAATTCAGATCACTAATTCTGGCATTATTCTACATCCTTTAATATTAGCGTCCTCACTCAATTTCTACTTTCATGACCTGCTTATTATTCGTAAATTTGGTTTGATTGTCTTTCCAGACTATTCTTTATACAGTTTTAATTGACTGTCTTTCTTTTTTTTTTAAAAAAACAATCGGCTTAATTTGACTAAGTCAGTTTTGTCCAAATGGTTAACTAGACGTATTGGGTAAATTAATCTAAAAATAGGACGGACATACCCAATTAAGTCCCCCAGGAAAATCTTCAGGGACGATGATTTCCTGTGGTGATATTATTTATTTTAAATAAGTAAATATCATCGCAGAAAATCATCCCTGGGCATCTGTATAGTGTTGTCACTGTATAGGATATTATATGTCCTCTGAATTAACTCAAACAGTAATTAACTCAAAAAGTATTTAACTCAAACAGTAAATAAAATAAAAAAACAACCTTTTTCAAGGTTATAAAGATTAGCAGATTAACAGATTAACAACGTGATTTAGTTATACAAGTCGAGTCGTTTAGAAACAATAATCAGGCAAACAAACGAGTATTACGATAGTACAACTTCACGTTACGTTATTTATTGGTAACGTGAGATTATAATGTCGTACAATTGTAGTATAGTTGTAATAGTGATACGGTAAATTTAATTTTCGGTTTTTTGAAAACTCCTGTAAGATGTTCTTCTACACCGTTTAATATAAAACTTTACACATTTTTACCTTCGTTTGATTCCTATTCTCATATAACTACTAATCTTCCTTTTTCTACCCTTCCTTGTTTAACACTTTCTTCATATAAAAACCAAAACTGTAGTTTACAAATCCACGTAGTTTTATATTACATTGGTGTTAACTGTGTTAACTGTGTTTAATTTCATCAGCTCTGAGAGCTTCTCTTGTTAAGTGGTACTCATATTTTAATAAAGATCCACAAGACAACTAATAGAAAGAAATTATTTCTTCCTAAGTCAGTAGGGAGAACGACATTTCCTGGTTTTGACGCGTCATTTAAAAAAAATGTCTTTCTTTAAGAAAATCAAATCTCAATACGAGATCTGGAAAATTAACAAATACACCCGTCGTCGGAATGCCATGACTCCTGACTTTGAACAAAAGGACCCTGAATTTTATAAACAGAATTATGTAAATGGTGTATATTTGAACACAACCAATAACGAGCCATTTCGCAAAAACAGTGGAAGTATTTCAAAAAGACAAACCAAGACACAAAAGATTGTGAGGTGCAGTGAAACGTATAATATGTATTGACCACAGGTAGGGTTGCCGACCCAAACTTTTTTTCTTTATGAATTATGAACATTACTACTACATAGTTTGGGTTTGAGAATCGGGACTTCATGTTGGATAACGACCAAACCCCAAATATATGTCCCATTTTCGGTCAATAGTGAAATCAATGCTATAAATTATTAAAGCTTCATTGTTTTCATTTTCAATTTAAGAAAATTAAGAACCTAAGAGTGATTTTAGCGACTTATTATAATATCGTTACTTGGATCGCTAAGATGATGATAGTAGACATGGTATTATTTGTAGCTTAGATGGCTAGACCGATGTCGAAATAGTTTAAATTTTGGTTTTTTTTTGTTTTCTTTCCTGATCTAGTGTGATTTCTTATAGAACAAAACCCTACGCATAATTTACAATTTTTACATATCTTATTTAATGAATTTTAATTATTCATCAATGTATTCGCATTAACATCATACATATAAGTTTTTTTTTAATTAATTCATCTGTATTTGTATCATCACATCAATCATCAATACATTAATTGTTTTTAGACCAAAATTTTTGGTTTATATAGTTTTTCTCCTTACGTTCACCCTTAAAAATAATTTATGCGTGTTTAATCCTATAGTAAATATTTATATATAATACATACATTTTATATAATTGTTTTTTTTTTTCTTAGAATATGTTATATATGTAAATATATACGTATTAATAAACCATACCCCCTGAAACTGAATCCAAACTAATGCTAACGCTAAGGTTACGTAGTAATTGATGCACACTTATCAGAAACCATGCAGGTTCAAGATCCAGAGTCAGGCGTGAGATCCGACTCGTTCGTGTCAGGTATTTAAACAAGATGGAATTAATCGATATACCGTACCGCATTGATTAAAGAATTCCCTTTTTATATGATATATAATATATATACTTTCATGTAAAATACTGTATCAACTAAGTTTATAATTATTTTCAGAACGTGAAATAAAAAAATAAATATATATTAGGTTTACCGACAATTATTTCCCTGGCATGGCCATTTCCCCAACAATCACGTCATGTTGGAAAATGGTCATGTCAGGGAAACGATTGTCGAGGAAATGGTTGTCGGGAAAATGGTTTTGTCGGGAAAATAGTTGTCGGGGAAGCGGCTGTCGGGTAAATGTCGGTAAACTATATAAGTCAATAAAAATTTAGAATAAAATATAATATTAGTAATTTTTTAATAAATGTGGCAGCTTATGCCAAGATCTGGGTCTTTATTTAAATATATATATATATACTCTTTATTAATAACCCTAATCCTAAACCCTAACCAAACTATAAAAAAAACGTCTCTAAAAAGCTCTAAAATTTTAAAATTTTAAAATTTTACAATAAGCCAATCTCAAATCTCAGAACGTATCGGTATAAGCTGTCACGTACTGCAATAAATTTAGTAATTTTTTTAAAAATTATATTATAAATTTGCATAAATTAAAAAAAAACAACATATATATATATATATATATATTTAGAAATATTATATTTATATAACACTCTATTATTTAAACTATATATGTTGCAATTAGAGTTAGAGTTAGAGTTAGAGTTAGGTTAGGGTTAGAATTAGGGTTAGGCTTAGTGTAAAATTGCGAGTATTTTTTCTTAGTTACACAACAGGTTACCCTAGTAAAATTTTGAAGTTATTTAAAAAGTTCTATATAAGGTGTTATATAACACAATATAACTGTCCATATATTTAAAAAGCTAATAAAAGCAATATGAAAAATTTTTTTAAAATTCAAAATATCTTAATAATTATGATAAAAATTAAAAAACAAAAAAATTTTTATCATGTTTGGCTTTGTAGCTATTAAGATATTTTAATTTTAATGTTTTTTTTTTGTTAGACTTCTACTTTATTACCGTATTTTCGCGAAATAACGCACAGGGTGTTATTTTGGCACCCTGCATATTAAAAATCCTATGGCCTTATATTATAAAAGTTTATATAACTATATATATAGCCACATATTGCCTATTAAATAGTTTGTCTAGAAATAATATGTACACTAGCTACTATATCTACAGTATAAGTTATAATATTAAAACCCAACTATATGTATTTATAAAGGCAAAAAAAAATTATACAAGCAAACTATTAAAAAATAAAAACAGATCAATTATAATAACAAAAACATCTAGTAATAGCCTCTTTGAACACTAATCTTTCAAAGTAATGGTTTTGGTTTCCCACAACGCTAACTAATAGCATGATGGTTCTTCAGAAGGAAGAAGTTCCACACGTCAGTACAAACTATAAGCCCGAACAACGGTAAAACCCTGAAATTCAACTACGAGCTTTCACAGCTAATTTCAAAATTCGTGGATCACCCTAAAAATTTATTGTAATCACGAGTTCTAGATTATGTATTATATTGATATCGATGTCAGTCTAGAAAAATCGTTATTTGGAACTTGCTTATGTATTGATGTATTGTATTTATTTTTTGTATTTATTATACGTATTTTAATAAAACATACTACATCGATATCAATATAATACATAATCTAGAACTCGTGATTACCCACTATTCGCCATCCCGACAATAATTCGGGATAAATTTTTAGGGTGGTCCACGAATTTTGAAATTAGCTGTAACTACAACCACCTTAATATACACTATTAGAGTTAGAATTACCGGCACCAGACTTGCCCTCCAATTGTTCCTCATTACAGCATTAAAGGATTAAATTGTAACATTCTAATTACAAAACCAAAAGATCCTTGTATTGTTATCTATTGTTACTATTTTCCGTGTCATCAGTTTTTCAGATCCCTCTCTGGAATCGAACCCAAATTCTTCGTACCCGTTAAAATCATGATAGGTCTCTATCTTACCAGAGAAGTTGATAGGAAAGGAATTTGGATAATACACCGTCAGCGCAAGGTCATAGATTCGAAAAGTTATCATGGATCGTCAAGTTAAACCCGAAGGTTATTGGTTTTTATCTAATAAGTACATCTCTTCCAGATTATCATGGTTATTTAAGAAATAATTGTACTATCAAATAAAATTTTAACTGTGATAAGCATATGACTGACAGAATCAACCAGGTGTCTATACGAATCGCTTCAAAGTTCAAAATTACACACTTCGACCTCATTTACACTAGCCATTACGATTAAACGATCTATACCTCTTAGTGTTAGCTAAGAATTCACAGGGCAAATCGGGCACCAGTCGGCATTATGTAGCCATATGAATCTGATTTGAAAAAGATATTTGGCGCAAATAGGAGACTAGGTGTTCAATATATATCGGAATGCAAATAGGTAAATCGATAAAGCTATAAGGCAAGCTTTATCGATTTACCTATAGAGCTATTAGGCATTCCGATATATGGGATTTTTGCTATGAAAATAGGATCCGCATTATTTCACCGACAATCACTTTCGAAACTCATTTCACCGACAAGTTTTTTTTTATAAATTACACTAACTTTAATTCTACCTAACCCTAATTATATTGACCAGAATTACTTTGTCTGTAAAATGAGCTTCGATGAAATAGACTGTCGGTAAAATGAACTTGTCGGTGAATAATTGTCGGTGTCTATGAAGCGATTGTCGGTGAGTTGAACGGATCCAAAATTATCTTATTTTCCCAGGATATAGAGCAAAAATGCCATTCCTGATGGATCGTCGATACTGTTCTTGATGGGATGAAAAAAAACCCCCGGGTTCTTAAAAACTAAACTACTATAGAAATATAAGGTTATGCATAAAAATTTGGCAGTCCACCCAACCAGATTATAAGTTCAACGCATAACATAAAATTCAAAAAAAAAAAAAAAACGGAATTTAATATTCAATTATTTAATAAAGGTTTTCAACCCAAATATTCTTACCGAATTCGCGCGAAATAACGCCCATGGGCATTATTTTAAGACATGTAATTCAAAGAGAGCTAATATTAATTTAGCCGTTAATAACTTGCTAAATTAATTATTAACTCTCGTCAAATTACGTGTCTCGAATAACGCCCTATGGAAGTTTTTCGCGTAGACACGGTACTGTATTATTTTAAAATCAATGTTGTGAATTAATCACGGGTCGTGACTTAGCATTCGCATTATAACTAAGCATCGTCATGAGAATTAACTTCGGGGTTCCTTTAAGAACCCTATCAAGAACGGTAAAAGCTTATAAAGTTTAATTTTTAAAGTGAAACCCCTTTAATAATAAGGAACACTACTATTATTTTTTTTAAGATACGATTTAGCGTAATTTAAAGAATTTTTTTTTTATAAACTATATAGTACATGTTTATTAGATAACATATTTGTTTGAGATTTATTGTCATATTTTTAAACCAATATTTCTTATGCGCGTATTTTTATATTAGAGCTTTGACGAAATGTCATCATTCTGATTTGTAAAAATTTTGAAAATTATAAATTATAAACATTATAAAAGTAAAAGAATACAAATATTTTTTTGAATTCAAAACAAAAATATTATGTTTTTCATTCTATTAGAATTTTTTAATTGGTGCGTCACCAATGGGAAGTTGAGAGAAATTAGTAAACCCAGATACTAACGCTAAAGCTAAGCATATGAATTTACCAAAACAGGTTAGGGATACTTAACTTACGTCAGATCTTTTTGATTTTATTATTCCGATCAGCTTAGTAATCAAAAAAAAATAGACTTCTGTTCGACTAGCGAAAAATTTTTTTGAGTGGTGAGCAGCGCACCTCTTCTCAACTTGCTAGTCTATTCGCGCCGCTCTGCGCTACAAAGAGTATTTTTTTACAATTGTTTTTTGCTCATGTAACGAGACTTATCCAAAAATAACTTGTAAACTTCCAAATTTATTAATCGATTTACACATATCGTGATTAAAAAGGAAATAACTCTTGCACAAATTGCAACCGATTTCTTCTAAACGCTAATGACTTTAGTCTGTTTACTAGTTTGAGGCTGTGAGCAATTCTATATTTATTTCTATTTCTTAAGTTCGTTCAGCTAGTTATATAACTTAATGAACCATGGCAGAAGGAACTGATTGCCGATTTCATGGTTCCTTTCAGGTTAGGAGAGAAAGTGCAGAAAAAAAAAGCTTAAACGAATTCAAAAATCATATTTTATATAGAACGAAGGGGGGAATTGACACCTTGCGGTCCAACAGGAAAAACAGTATTCCTAGACAAGTTTCAACCGATACCAATTATTACGGTTTACGATGCTTGGTGTCTCCTTTGGAATTACGCGCATCGGCCCTCAAAGAAGATGACGCAAATCAAATATCTTTACGAGAGTCAGGAACACTTAGCACAGAGTATAACGATAGTACAGCCAGATCCAATATTGCATCCGACAACAGTGAACCTCACATACTCAAATCAAGTATCGAAACGGAAAGGCAAAGATGTGAAATTCATGATGGGTTCGTCGATTCGTTGCCATCCAACAGTGAGAATGGAGGTAGTAAATACAAGGACGGAGAAAATACAGATATTACGTTGGGCAAAGAACGTGAAGGATGTCCTAACACTGGAACAATTGGAAAAATGCAGGCATCCTTTGGGAAACTGCTCAGAATCAGTTCCCTGGGAGCCGATGGTTGGAAAAAGATTGTCCCCAGGAAAACGTGTCGCCTTGTACACGCGGACCAGTAAAGGAAAATCAATTACCGAAAATCCTACAACCATGTCTCAAGTGCAATTATGTGAAGGAAAAAATGGAAGAACGTCGCGTTGCAACGATTCGCTCATATTAGTTGATGCATTTAAAGATAATTCTCGTATTGCAACCTTGGTTAATTATGAAGTTCTTGATAGTGATCCTAAAGAACTAATTTATCATATAAGATGTGTTGCTAATTTCGGCTTTGAACATATAATTATTATCGGGGAGACAGAGTATGGAATGATCTTTTTAGACTGTTATGGTCGTGTTTTTTTATGGGAAAATGAGAGTCAAACGTTATGGCCACTTGGTGATTCTCCCGAAAAAGCATCGAAACGCATAGTTAAAGGCGTAGATCAGTTGAGTTGGTTTGAAGATAATGGAACTGTATATGAGCAGATTACGAAATGGGAAGATTATTATTAATTACTTATTTTAGTATTTTAGTTTTATGGCTTTCTATCGATAAAGTTATTAAAACTGCTAAAAGAGCATGATTTATGGGTAAAAACCCGTGGTAAATGTTGATCGAACATTTGTATTACCACAGAATAAATTTGAATAAAATTTCGCGACCACGTGATGATATACGCTAAAAATTTCATTGGATCGTCAATGCATTTTTCGAATAATAAATTAACTCTTCATCTAATTTAGAATTAATATTTGGGGGAGAGTCAATAGAATCCAGGCAAATTGTTTTTAATAAGTTTTTTTAAAACTTTAAATCAAAATATCTTAACAACTATTAAATCAAACTTGATAAAATTTTTTTTATTTTAATTCTATAATTAAATATAATTAAAATAAAAAAATTTTTATCAAGTTTTGTTTAATAGTTGAGATATTTTAATTTAAAGTCTAGAAAAAATTTACTTAAAAACAATTTGCCTGGATTCTATTGACTCCCCCCCATTTGGTTATATCCATTTCGTGAATAATAACTAATTTATTTCCAGGTTCTATTATACTTCTACAGTATACTATTTTTTCAAAGTAAAATTATATATTTTATAAAGTCTAGCTTGCTACAGATTACAAAACCTTTTTTACTTTTTTTTTTTTTAGCCAGCAACTTTTACTTTTTGTACCTCTAATACAGTAGTTTAAAATAGTTTAAAAACTTCGTATATTATTTAAAATAAAAAATAAAAAATATATATATATTCAAAGAGAATTATAAAATAAATGTCATAGTATATAATAAGATCACATGCTTTGTGGTCTGCTTTATTATTGGTGCCAATTTTTCTAAGCGAAAGTTTAGTACAATATTGTTACACAATATAGTCTAATTCTATTATTGTTTTATATATATCTCTAGAAGGCACTAAATCTCACTTAGGCCGTTTTATTTTGGTGCCGTTCGCTCTCAATAAAATACCCTCATTTATTAAAATTGTTGTGACAAATTAATATCTACCGAACAAAACGAACAAACAAACATTAATGACATGGTTATTGAACAAGAATTGGAGGACAGCTACGATTATGATAAACCAAAGCTGTGGTTTTCCACGGGTGAACTTAGAAACTTACCCACAGAAATATATTCAGACTGTACATTGTCAAAGATTGAACATCAGAAAATACTACGCAGTGAACCACGTAATGCCGAAGTCGATTACCAACCAGATGGAGCAATATTTCTTACGAGCTATGTCAAAGCAACAAAAGGAGTTTGACAAAATCATCTGCAACATTTCTTATCGCATCTCTGCTATTTTGCGCCCATTGATAACATTGAGAAAATACTCTATAATTCAAAACCAGATGATGAAGATACAAAAGCAAGAGCAGGGTATGAGCTACTACAAAAATCAAACCATAATGCAAGAGAATTGCTACGAGATGCTTTATCATATGCCAATGATTACAGAAGAAACATCGCACTTAAAGCTATATCACCATCATATACCACTACTAAGGATAAAAAAGAAGTTTTTGGTGAAAAACTTAAAGGATTGGTGGAGGAAGAAAACACCAAGTCTAAACTATATAATGATGCCAACAAGGAGCGACGTAGATTCCTGGCACCCATATAATCACAAGGGTTTCCTAATAACAGAAACCAAAACACCACTTACTGTCCTCAAGGTGGAAGACGCCATACATATAACAAAATGATTAGAAAACCAGGGCCCACACAAGGAAATTTTCAAACGGACAACCGCCGGACCCCACGAACCTGATGAACATTCAGATTCCTGGATATTTAAAGAAATTCAAACACAAATGGTTAGAAACATTCAGCAATTCATGGCCTATCTTAATCATATCAAATGGTTATTCTCCAGAATGGAGCTCAAAACCCCCATTAAGAATTCACCAACAGAAGCGTTTTATGAAATTTTCAACAGATCTAAAGATTACAAAAAATGAGATACAAGCCTTATGGAACGTGCAAGTGATCAAAAAGTTCCCAAAAAATTTATCATGCTTCTTATCAGACCTAATTATACTGGACAAGAAAAATGGAAAGAAGCGCACCATGTTAAACTTAAGACCACTAAATATATACATAAAATACAAACATTTCAAAATGGAGTCTATACTTATAGTAAAACACCTTGTCAGAAAAAATGACTACATAGTGTCGATAGATATAAAAGATGCATTCTTTCACGTGCCATTACATCCTTCTGCCAAAAAATATTTAGTATTTGATTTCTTGGGACAAAGGTATTGCTTCAAATGTCTACCCTTTGGATTAACGTTCAGCCTGCGAATTTTCACAAAAGTAATATGTCCAGTTCTGAAGACACTGAGATCTCAGAGCATTCGAGTAGTGGCATACTTGGACGACCTAATATTGATGGCGAAAGAGAAAGATCAAGTACTAGCACATCTCAACAAAATTTTGGACATGTTAAACAGTTTAGACTTCATAATAAATACACAAAAGAGTCAACTCAAACCCACACAAGCTATAGATTACCTAGGTTTCAGGTTAAACTCAAGAAAAATGACTCTATCGCTTCCAAAAGAAAAGATAAAGCAACTGAGAAGGGAATGTTCATTAGTAGTACAAATGAAGACAGTAAAGGTTAGAAAATTAGCACCTCTAATCGAAAAACTATTGGCCACAACAAATGCAGTACTCCCGGCCCGGTTGAAGTCAAGGAAACTGATAAGGCTGAAAAACCGGACAATAAAAGCAAAAGGCTGGAATGCCTCTTTAAAACGCAGTTAAACAACTGAAATGGTGGACAAGTCAGTTGAGAAACTGGAACAGATAGTCACTAAAGTCAAACATACCGTCAACAGTAATATATACCAATGCATCACAGCTTGGTTGGGGGCTAGTCGAGAAGGAAAATTGATAAACGGGCTATGGTCAAGCACGGAACAGAAATTACATATCAATATTCTAGAAATGAAAGCGATTCAATTTGCACTGATATCGTTCAGGAATCTATCGAACAAATCAGTGATGATAAAGACAGACAACACAACTTGTATAGCGTACATCAATCATCAAGGGGGCATGATCTTCCCAGAAATCAGTTTGATAGCAGAACAAATCTGAGAGAATTGTCTCCAGAAAAACATCAATCTGATAGCACAACACATACTGGGTACGGACAACACACTAGCAGATTATGCCTCACGTCTGAAATATAACAAACACGATTGGATGCTGAACCCTGAAGTTTTTAACAAATTAAACAACCTGTGGGGATCATTCGACATAGACTTGTTTGCAAACAGATTGAATGCACAGATACAAACTTACATATCTTGGTTCTCAAACCCAAAGTCGATAGCATTCACCCAGAAATTGGCACCAATAAAATGTTATGCCAATCCCCCATAAACATTGATCCCAAGAATATTGGCCAAGACACAGAAAGAATGAGCAACAATATGTATTGTGACACCCCTGTGGACATTAGCAGTATGGTTCCCAACTATGACCGAATTAATAATAGATCTACCATGGGTGCTACCACCCAAGAACTTGATACTACCAGGACCTATATCAGGACATTTACCATATTACAATATTCCATAGAAAATGTATGCATGGCTTATCTCAGGGAATGCCTTAAGAAAAAAGGAGTTTTGGAAGAAGCTATTGAAGTATCATATAAATCACTGAACCAAAACTCCACTACTACTGTTTTATCGAACTTACAAATATGGACCTTATGGTGTTTAAAAAATAGAAAAGATCCCATTTGTTGCCCTGTAATGGATATCATGCAATTTCTCACAGAAAAAACTAGGGAAGGAAAGTTATATAATATGATTGCAGCATACAGATCATTAATAAGTGAAGCACATGAATGGTCAGAGAGGCTACCAATAGGAAGAAATAAAGACATTGTAAAATTAATGTTGGGGATTTTCAAAATGAATCCACCGAAGGAACCTGAAGACGAAATTTACAACACTGCACCATCATTAGATCATATAGTCAGCTTAGGTAGCAATGAAGATTTACTATTGGTAGTAATGGCAAAAAAGACAGCTTTTCTCTGCGCCTTAGCAACAGCATCATGACCATCTGATTTGGCCAGACTTGATTTAACTACAATCAAAAACACAACGAATGGAATAACACTCCAATGTCAAAACCCTAAAAAGTCAAACATTGCAATAAGGCATGGTATAAACAAGAAACGATCCAAACAAGTATTTATTGGTAAATACCAAGAGGATAAAAACCTGTGCCCAGCCACGACATTACTACATTACTTAGACAAAACAAAAGAATTTCGAATTACGGACGAACAAAAAGCAGCAGTATTTCTATCAAGTGTAGGAGCTTATAACCCAGCCGCAGTGGACACAATTGCAAACTGGCTAAAAGATATAATCAGAAAATCAGCTCCTGAAGGAAGAGCCAAAGACATTCGCATATTGTTAGCATTATTTGCTCAGAATACAGGTGTCAAACTGAACTCAATCCTAGTACTAGGTAATTGGTCGAATTCATATACTTATCAGCGTTATTATCAGAGAGGTATAAAATTAATGTTGGAACAGAACAATATCACTGAAAAAAATCATAGATCAAGCTAGAATCAATTAGAAATTTACTTTAAAGAAACATGTGATCTTATTATATACTATGATGTTTATTTTAATGAATATATGAGATTTATTGAAATGTATTTGTAAATAAACGAATAGTATATAATAAGATTACATGCTACCCACCTAATACAAAATATATTTAGAGATGTAACCCACTCTTGCATAACTTCTAAAATGGCCTAAGTGAGATTTAGTGCCTTCTAGAGGTATATATAAAACAATAATAGAATTAGACTATATTGTATAACAATATTGTACTAAACTTTAGCTTATTGGTACCAATAATAAAGCAGGCCACAAAGCATGTGATCTTATTATATACTATTCATTTATTTACAAATTCATTTCGATAAATCTCATACATTTGTTAAAATTTTTGAATTAGTGAGGTGTGGCGGCTTAGTGAAGTGGTGAAGTCGTCATCCTCTCCAAGTAGCAGGTCTAGGGTTCAAATCCCACAGATGACGAAAGTTTGAAAAATAGGCTTGCGTTATGGTAACGGATCTTCATTAAGTTGGGGCTTAAATTAACCTGTAACTTCGGGTCACACCAATGCTCTGTATTGGAAAGTTGTCAC